>JASFAT010003595.1:0-13262 GCA_031353405.1 Baronia brevicornis
CGAATTAATAAAAAGATACATAGATATATGTAAAGATAGAGATTTTGACAAGCTTTTTGAAAATCGGGAGATGTTACATTATCACTGTTAATTAATTTCAGACAATTAAGATCCAAGATCTCGTGTATCAATCATACCGTTCCTACGGATTGGCAGTGAGCAGTGAATGCATCGAACTCTTGCGGTTGAAACATCGTCTAAGAGTGGTGAGACAACTTGAAGACAGTCTTGAGAAGAACACTTTGCGAGCTTTACAGCAAGACAAGCTATTGGAACCTGCTGAGTTACAGGTGAGAGAGTGGACTTGTAGGAAACGATTTACCCTAAAAAAATTCAACCATAGATTAACCACTATTATTTATACAATGCCACGACTATCCACCGTGACTTTTTAATTACTCGAGAAAACTTAAATTCGCGTTTGTAAAAATATGTATGTCAGTAAGTAACATTCAAATGTTATAGCGTTCATACAAAAATATTGTTTTATGGAACTTCAAAGAAATCCTATAAATGCATCAAATACTTGTACGCCATCTTCGTAGTATTTGTTTACTACTATGCATGAGACGCATGTATTCATAAGTATGGCAACAGCGCGTGCCGAAAGAGAAAAAACGTCTTTTGTCGGCAGGTTGCGCAAATTGTTTTCATTCATAGTTATCCCTACCTTACGTAAATATTACGCGACCAAATTAGGTTGGTTTGGGTGCAGTTCATATAGGTATGATAGTGATGTCTATTTGAATTAGCAAGATTTTTAGTTGTATAATTTTTGGTGTATATTAAGGACAATTTAATGTATATCGATAACTGAATATATTACTTAATTTTCTCGGGTAATTATTAAGTCACGGTGTATAATAAAAATAACATTTGAGTTCATTAGATCATTCGATAATAAGTGTTTTAAATTATTGTTCCACAAATATGAGGTTTTATGTGGGAAACTTACACTATGTATGTATAGCTAGCTGTTGTTTACTGTAAGTTAAAGCAATAACATTTTGTAAGTTATAATAATTACATATTTTAAGTTACAGTAATAAGAAAATGTAATTGATTTTAAAGTTTTTCAAAGTTGGTAATTAAGTTAATGGATTCTTGCACTCTTTTATAAAAAGTCAGAATGTGTCTAAAACGGCCAGACTGGCGGTGCATTGGGAAGTGCTTGTTCTGATTCTGATGTACAATAGTGAAAGTTGGGTTGGGTTCCGATGCTGACTTACAGTAGTGAAAGAAGAGTCATGAAAGCAGATTGACTGCGGTGGAAATGAGAGCAATAAGAAGTATATGTGGGGTAACTTTAAATGATAGAATAAGGAATGAGGATATAAGAAAGTGATGTGGAGTTAAAATAAGTGTCATGACGAAAGTTAAAAAATGGATGCATAGATGGTTTAGGCACATAGAGAGTATGAATGAAAGACGACTAGCAAAATAAATTTACGTTGCTGATGTGGATGGAAGGGTCGGTAGGGGAAGACCAGGTAAAATATACCTAGAACAAAATTGCAGAAGTTTTTAAGAAAGGTCAAGTTAAGCGTCCCCTTAACCGGTGGGCTTGCATGCGGAGAGTTATGAGTGTAGAGGAAGCAAGGAAAGTATACCGAGATCGAAGCAGATGGAGATCTATGGTCTCTGCCTACCCCTACGGAAAACATACACAGCTAGGTTATTAGGAAATGTACTGTCAAACTCATGCATATCCACTTTCCATTCAGTTTATATGGAAGCTATAGAATAATTCTTCATGTAAGGAACTACCATATGTACGTATAAAATTTAAACGTTTTCAGGAGCTGCTAAGTATAATTCGCGAAGAATTGCTTTGGGCGAAGCGCGTGCCATGCGAACGTTTGGAGGCGCCTTACGAAGCTTACAGATTAGATTACGGCCAGTTTAGATCCATGTTTTCCGCACTGTCGCCGTGGGCTACGGGTGAATACGGTGAAGCCATCACTGCTAGGATGTTCAAGGTTTGAATAACGAAATATTTATTATATTAGTTATGGCTAGATGAGTATTCCAGCGATTTCGGTGTTAAATGGAATCAGAATGAATCACCCGACTGAAGTTAAACAAAAACAATAAATAATGAACAAAGTCTAAAAACAGATTTGCTTCAGCATACCAACAATATGTTTTGTAAAAAATAAATTAAATTACTGTAAAACAATTCTTAAAATATAGTTCAATATTCAAATTATATATTTATATGAATTTTATACAATTCTAAATATTTTTTTACAGAAATTACAATTATAATAATTAATTTATATAAAGGAACATATTTACATAATCTGCCAACATATGGTGCCAAAATATATATAAAATTAGTTTTGTTTATTGCATAAATGACATTAATTCTAATACGCCGAGAAGTACCATGTATTTCTCAATAAGATTTTTTCAATTACTGATTACTCTATGGATCTAGTTTCCAAAAATGCTGTGTCTGAATTGAGAACTATGGCTCTTCACTTTTTATAGAAAAAGTATTCGTTTGCTTGCTCTACCTGCATTATTATATTAGTGTTGCATACGGTCACCTATACCATTAACATCACAGAGCTTGCAAATTGCTAGTTTTTTATGGTCATTGGAGCTTGAAAACCTCAATATTTTAATTGTTAGGGAACACTGCATGTGGTAAATCGCTTCACAATCTCAGTTTTCGTGGGAGGAAATCGTGACCTATCTTCACCGTGATTGACCGTCCACTATTATCATGGTGAAGATGGTACTATTAGTGTATATATTTAACACTAGATTTCCCAAGTAGTCATTTTGACTCCATTTTAAATTAAAAATAAAATACTGTATTTATAGTGATGCAATTTCTTAGTATTTTGTTAGTACAACTGTATGCAGCCACAAAATTCTAAAAAAAATTTTATATAGTCACGCCTGTGTTTCTGTAGGGTTAGGCAGAGACCACAGATCTCCATCCGCTACGATCTTGACACACCTTCCTTGCTTCCTTCATACCCATCCATCCTTCCTCTCACATTCATCATAGCGAAACGACTCTCCCTTCGTCGCTTCTCGCGATCGTCCGATCCCGGGAGGCTTGCGACTAAGCTCGCCCCTAGCCACAAATCCTTTGGCTCGGCAGACCGGCGGAGAGGAAGGTAAAAGGATAGAGAAGAAAAAGTAAGGAAAAGCCAAGGGGAAGAAAAGATAGATTTAGCCTGTCTAAATCCATCTTTTCTTCCCCCTCTTCTTTTCTTTGTAAGGGATATGATACTACCGCAATGGAAGACGAGGAGTGATAGATAGGGTAGTAGCTTGGGAGGCCGGGGTCACGTACCCGTGTAACAATACCATAAATACCGGACAAGCGGCTAGGCAAAGATACTCCCCTGACCTAAGAAATTGTATCATTATAAATATATTTTTTTCAATAACCAAACAATCACAATGACTCGTTGGATAGTTTAGTGTTAAGGCATAGTTTTCTCTTCTAGTTGATGGACAACGACGATGACGGTTTAGTGAGTGCTCGGGGCCTAAGCGTAGCTCTAGGGCTCACTTGCCGAGCGGACGCGCAACTGCGACTCCGCGCGCTTTACTGCGCACACTCACCGCCGCTCCTGTCGCCGTTGGAGCTTCGCCCCGCGCACTACACCGACACTGGGGAAGAATTGGCCGCCGATGCCATCTCCTATTTCGATAGGTACTACTTACAGCTTATAAGAACACGACAGGATTTAAACCCTTTTATTAATGTTTTACACAAAAATTCGCACACATTATTGGTATAATAAGTTATTTGAAGCCCTAGATTTATTTCACACCACTGAAGCCACATTTGAAAAAAATGTTTTAAAAATTCTCTCAGTAATTATTATTGCATACGCACACTCTTGCACACGCATGCACGCAAGCACGCACGCACGCGCGCACGCGCACGCACGCACACGCACGCACGCACACGCACCCACACGCAAGCACGCACACACACGCACGCACACATACGCACGCGCACACACATACACACACGCGCACACACGCACACATATGAATAAACAAATATTTTATAGATTAACCGCCGTGACCAACGAATTTATATATATTTTTAATGAAAGTTAAGTTAACAAAATGTAAATCCGTTATTGGCTCCATTAGTGTTCAATTATTTATAAGTTTTAGCAATAAGACATGCTGTAGATTTTATTTTAAATCAATTTATTAATTATTTAATTCACTCGATAATTTGAAATTAAAGGGATCTTTCTAATACTTAGAATTACTAAGAGTTTAAAATAATGAGAGGTTTGAATTATCAAAAGGAAAACATAAAAGTTCTAACTACTGAAAATGAATGAAATGTTAAAATGTAGTATTCATTGAAACTTACCAGTCATATACATAGTTTTATAAATCAGTGAGATTTTTTACTAATAGCTAAACTGCAAATCGCATAGGCCTACATAACTATATAAGTTTCAACATTTCCATATTTCGACTTATCGAGTGTTTGCGTGAAAGAATTTCGAATTACCTCGTGTTTTTGATATTTATGGGTTGTTTTTTTCTTCGAATTACAGACTTATTGGTACACAAACACCATTGAATTAACTTTTTTTTATGAGATAGGAAGGCAAACGAGCAGGCGTGTCCTTGATGGAAAGCAATCAACGCAGCCCTTAGACATCCGCAGTGCCATAAGCAGTGCAGAAGCGTTGCCGACCTTTAAGGAAAGTGACATTATGGGAGTGGGACGGGGAGGGTGTTGGACCCCCGGAACTCAGGCCGCTCAGCGTACGAAGCGCAGTAGCTAAGCTACTACTCAGACGTCGACAGTTTTCTGTGTGTAGTGTAGTTTTGTGTGTGTAGTTAAGTGTGGTAGTTTCCCGGGTGAGCCGGCGCATCCATGATACAGACAAATAATTTTCCATTCTTGACAAAAAATTCGTCTGAAGCGTGACTCTACAACTAATCTCTATATATTTGTTGTACAGTGTTGAAAATCCGTCCACACCTGAAGCAACGCCGGGCTCGGGAATGCAGCGATCCATTAGCGAAGTGTGCAGCGATGGCGCCAATATGGACAAATCTTCCGATAGCGCGTTTAGTCAGCCTGGTCAGTTTTGTTTTATTTAAATATTTAACTATAATATAGTCACATGAAAATAATAATTAAATCTAGTATATAGAATAGAACTTTGATAGTTCCTGGATTACGACTGAGAGATTCACGCCTGTTTCCCGTAGGGGTAGGCAGAGATCAGAGATCTCCATCTGCTACGACCTCTAAACTTTCCTTAAGCTCGCCGGTTAAAGGTGCTTGACCTGGCCAAAACACACAACCACTCTTCTGCAGTGTACATGACAGTTTTGCCTCAACACGAGGCATCATCAGGTATAGTAGACTGCACGGAAGACTTCTACTAATTAATGTTTATTTTATAACATGCTTCATTATCATCGTAAACAGCCTGCTGCATATAGGCATTCTACATTCGCTTAAGGTGACCGAGTTAACGAAGTCGATGCGCCTTAATCTCGCCCATAATGTTTGGCTGGTGCACCAAGTCTTCTATCTCGGCGTTTCTTATATAATTTTTTTAATATATACGACATCGTTTCATATATTTTTTTATGGGACAGAAAGGCGTATCACCTGATGAAAAATAATCAACTCCGCCCAAAGATATACGCACAAACGCACTTAAGCCAACCTTTAAGAAAAGTGTAAGCTTATTTTTTGAAGGTCCTAATGTTGTATCGCTTCGGTAACACTGCTGTAGGTAGCTGTTTCACAAGGTAGTGGTGAGTGTAAAGAAGATTCTGGAAAAACGCACCGTAGTAGATCGCAACTCATCCTGATGGTGGGGGTGAAACTTTGCCTTCTGTGTGCAAAATTATCCCTAACATTTCCTCGGAGCACACTCTCCATGGTAAAAACGATAAAAGATGCTGAGAGATGAAATATCCCTCCGCAGTTCCAAAGGATCTAGTCGTTCGGTGAGATCTTGGTCATCGACAGTACGAATTCATCACATCACACTAAACACTTTGACACACACAACTCGTTTGTCTGCTAGAAGATAGCAGTATCTTCTTCTAAGAGTGCCTCTCCGAATTGCGAAGATTGACAGCCAATTTAGCACAACTTTCCTCCGCCTTCGCGAGATGCAGTAACTCTGGAGCACTCGCTATCTCGGTCCACTCCGTGATATTAAGTAGCCAAGACTTTCTTTTTCGGTCAACTTGTCTTTTCCCCGCGATTTTTCCCATCATAATCAGTTGCAGCAATTTGTAACTGTCATTGAGACATGACAGGTATAATGATATGACCCAGGTAAGCAACTTTGTTTTGCAAAAAGTTTTTGCTTAATTTGTCAGAAAACCGCGTCATTGGCCACCCTTTGAGTCCAGCTAATAGCTAGCACCCGTCTATATGCCCATTCTTCGAACGTTTTTATACGTTTTCTGAGGTCTTCTTTAAGCGTCAAAGCCTTACAACCGTATAGAAGAACGGGCCAAATGTAACAGTGGAGCATTCTAATGCGCAAGGAAAGTTTGAGGCTGCGATTACAAAGGACACGTTTCATCTTGTTGAAGGAGCTACGAGCGATTTCAATACGGTTTTTATTTCTTGTTCACTTTCCCAAGATTCAAGTAACCACGCACCGAGGTATTTATATTGATTTACTTCCTCCTATAAAACAGCTATAATTTCAGAGAGTGAGGCATCGTGCGTGCGAGCCTGTGCATTGGGCGGTCTCGGTGGCGGCGGGGCGTGGTCTCCGACGGGCGCGGTGCGCAGTGCCCCGCCGCCCCTGCCCCGCCCCCACCTGCTGCAGCTGCTGGCGACGCTGCACGGCCTGACCGAGCACAGCGCCCCCCTGTACGAGGCCGTCGCGCGGGCCGGTATGTGATTACTTACCTAAACTACCTTACTTTGACTTAGACATTGGGAAACGAGATTTCTTGCTTTTATTTTTAAAAATTAGACATAATTTAATTTTTTTCATTAATTACCCTAATTTTTTTATTCATTAATTACCCATTGCATCATGTAAAATTAAATATACGTAATGCGTAAAAATACTGAAAACGTAATACGTAATTTTTCATATAAAAAATATTCAGATAAAATATAAAATGTAAATTGATAAAGTGTGAATAAAGTATGAATAAGATATAAATGCAGAGTGAATAGAAAAAACAAATTAAATTTATTTCTATTGTCACTGTATATTTCTATCTTATTCATACTTTATTCACACTTTATCAATTTACATTTTATATTTTATATCTCAATTTCTTATGCCGAACAATATGTAATATTTTTTTTTATTTAATATATTTAAATATAAAAAAATATTACATTAGTAATATATTTATCAGTGTATCACTACAGTACTTAACCCTGTATGGGCCCTTGTGACTTTCTAGTCACATTTTGATTTATTCTCATTTCCTTTTATTTTTTGTGGTAGTGTATGAGTCTTAATTATGTCCATGTATGCATATCTATAATGTCTTTAAGACAATCCAATTAAGTCTTTAACAAAATACCAATATTGATGACGGTTGGCAGACCTAAGAAGATAAAACAAAGTCAGTTTCATAATTTTTTTTATATATATTTATAAAAAAATCGTCCCACATAGGGTTAAGTATTTTCCTTGTCATCCCAACTGGAAAGGCTTCATGTAAACACTCAGTAATACCATGTAAACGCAAGTAATACCAACAATGGGTCTTAAGGAACCTAAACACATCTTTGTCTCATTTATACATCACACATCTTTGTTATATGAGATGTTTCGATCAAATGTTTTGTTAATTATTAACCTTGTACTCCTAACCTAATACAGTACACTAATCAACTTAAATATGATTGATTATTTGTGATTTAATTATACAGTAAACACTCTTATAACGCGGTACTCTTACAACGCGATTTCATGTCCCTCGTATAATACATGTTTTCCTCATATAACGTAAATTTTAGTTAGTACTGTAAAATTTGTAATGATTTAATAGTTTAGAATCAACTTCGTTACGTTTGCACATCTTGTAAATAAAAAATTATTTTATTAAGTTTTTTTTAGTTTTTGAGTTTTAGGAACATTGATTATACATACACAGTGATCCCTCGTATAACGCGGATCTACCGCGTTTTAGGAGGTTTTACTGTAATGGTATAAGATATTTTAAATAAATTACGTCACATGAGTGGACCCGCATGTTTGTCACGCGTTAGGTTGTAGTTAGAGTTTTAGCACTTGCGATTTATACATGTGGTACTGCAAACCTTATGATTCGTCCCTCTCTTGTTACTCGATGCCACACTTTGTTAACTCCTCCTCTAACGTGTGATCATTTACTGATGGTCTCTAATCTTAATTATTTAACCTGTTACCTAGGCACGTTGTTGCTGCAACTGGGTGAACTGACCCAGAGACCGGAGTTGGGGCGGGAAATTTCCCAGGACAGTTTATATTTGGCCGCAGCCGCCAAACAACCTACTCAGGTATTTGTTTTTTTTTTCAAATTGTATATGTGGGTATTAGAATTATCATTATTTAATTATTTTATGCAATAGACAAAACTTAATTTTATATGTATTATGGCGCCATCTGTTGGCAGATTATGTAAGAATAATTGTCTAAACGTAATACAAAATAATGGACAATATATTTAATAATAAAAGCTTTTATTTTAGAATGTATATTGCTTTGAATAAATGTTAAAAACTGAACGAACTTATGAGACAACCCAATATATTGAGAAAATCTACAATAGTAATCATTACAAAAAAAAGTTGAGTTTGTGTTCCTATAAAATTATGTATAAAAAATATTTAACGTTACAGATGGACTCCAATGGCAACACGACAGAGGAGGATGGATCATCTCAGCCATCGCCATCAAAAGAAAATTACTCTTCATTGGAAATTGTATGGTTTATAACGCTAGAACAGTTTCTGGCAACTATGCTCGCGGAACCAGCGCTTGAGGAATTCTTCAATAGACAAGTGCCTCTTATACCTCAACTAGAGGCACTCAGACAGAGGGATAGAAGTCAGTCAATATCATAGCTGATACTCGATAAGTTTTACTTCCTTTGGAGCTATGCACGATCCGAACCTTACTAAGTTAAAAGCAATTTTCAACACAAGCTAATTACACTACTAATAGTTTCCAAAGGAATGTGGATTAAAGTTTCTTTGTTATATGATATATAAGAAAATATTACGTCTCCAAATAAATAAAGGTTCAACAGTTAGCCAGCTCTTTCGAGGAAGTACCATTTCTTCGCAGCAGACTACTGAATATTCTAATCTATTAGACTACTCAGAAGAAAAGAAATATCTAGCTCTAGCTATATTTTTGCACTTTGAACGATAAGCTTTGAGACCCAAGAGTTCGAACTCCCCCGCCTTTCTTTTACTTTCCTCTTTTCCATCCTTCTGTTTACATTTTACCCTAAAGTAACAGTGCATTTGCAGTTCCCTTGGTCTCGTAGATATCCATGGGTTGCCATAATTACTTAAAATATTACGTATACTTTGGTTTACGTACGAAGCTGGTTGATTATAATGATAAATACATTATTGTTTACAACGAATTTTTCCTTAGCATATAACACTATTAAATGACGAAATGAAAAAAGTTTTTTTTTAACTTTATTTTAAAAACTCCCTTTAAGCGATTTTTATTAAATATTGGTATGAAAAAGTATTGCAACACAAAATGTGATATAAATTGACTTTTTTTATTGTTACCATTTAAATAGTTACATTTTAAACTATTTATAATGTGTACAAAAATTATTAAAATCAAAAATAGCAGGACCTAATATAAAATGACCTTCTTTGTTTATATTGAATGTAATTTTGTATAGGTTTTTTTTGTATATATTTGATCAATGTAGCGAAGTGAATGTAAGAAGTAATCTAAATCATTCTTAGTTATTGTAGAGCTATGATTATGCAGCAAACCGTCGTATAACGCTGTACTCTTATAATGCGATTTCATGTCCCCCGTATAACACGCGTTTTTCCTCGTATGACGCGGGTCTTTAGCAAGTCGTATATTTGTACTTTGAAATTTATAATAATTTGGCAGTTAATATTCAACTTGTTACATTTGCAGATCTTGTTCTTATAAAATTAAATTATTTTATTAATTGTTCCTAGTTTTAGGAACATTGATCCCTTGTATAAATCGTTTTCCTATAACGTGGAACCAATCTACCGCGTTATAGGAAGGTTTATTGTATTGATTTAATAATCATAGTTCTCTAATATCAATGTTTTTGGTTTGATTTATCTATATTTTTGTATGTAAGTAAACAAGCAAAAACTATTAATAATTCAGTTTCTCTGTATTAATTACCTATCGATTCTTTCAACAAGCTTTAGAAAGAAAATATTTGACCAATCTTCAAAATTTAAACCAAAGTGATAATAGGGCCTTAAATCGAAATTACGGCCCTAATCGATTATTGTTTGTAGAAGATATACTTTTATTTCGTTTACATTCCAAAACTTCCACGATACATTTATGGTTATGTAAAAAGTTTTGCATAATACTATTTCATACGATATCGTCATATGGTAAGAATTAAATGGTTGTGGTATATGGTGTAAAATGATAGCCCTTCAAAAAGCACTAAACCCGTTAAAAGCACTGTCAGGAGAACAAAATAACATGTCTGACAGTGTGTAAAAATGTTAATATTTTTAAAATATTACATAACTCGTGGGGTATTTTTTTGACTAAATCTTTCCATTATTAAATCCATCTATATCATAGGTTTCCAACCTTTAATGGACTAACGCCCCCTTAAATATGATAAACATTTGAAGCGGCCAGATAATTTTTTTTTTTTTGAAAATAGAGGTATTTCATAACGTACATTTAAGTTACGTACATTAATGTACCGCGAGGACCCAAGGTCTTGAAATGTAACTTGTCACGTTACGTCTTGATAAAATACTGGTTATCTACCAAACCCTTCTATGGACTTTTGCAGCCAACTTAGAAAGTCATGATACACGCATTTATTTCATATCACTTCACTTATACACCTCAATATGACTATATTGTACCACACATAAACGATATAACTGATATTGATATAAGTTTATAAAAATTAAATAAAAACACGTCACTAAAAAAGTGTGAAAGTATTACTTATAACAAAAGATATGTTGAAAGTATTTGTAAACTGTGTGTTGTGTTACTTGGGCATTCAGGGCAAACCAGTACAATGGCGGCCCACATTGGACGCCTTACAGTTTTGCTCTGATAAATAATAACTGCATTGAAAATTAACTAACTTTATTTTTAATAAACTAATATTTCTTTAAGAAACCATTTAGTTTATTTATAAGTTAAAATCCTAGATTACCATGATTAGTGTTGCTACATAATTGCTAGTTAACCATGACTAGTGTTGCTACATAATGAAAAGAAATATAAATAGTTTAATTTTTGAATATTCTGAAAACAAAACAATAATGTCACTAACATTAATGTTTTTACGATTAAATTAATTCTTTACTATCGCTTAGGTTCATTTGCAAGTGTTAGACAATACGGTTAAAATCCATGATAAATGTAACCGGAAGCCATATTAGTTAGTAAGTAGTTAATCATATGTTATCTTTAGACTGTCTTAAAATATATATATTCTAGTTGTAAGTTACCAAAATATTCAGTGTAAAGAGATGTTAACCGTGTATTAGCTAAATATTGTATAAAGCTGTATTATTACAAACATTTGAATAAAATACCCAAACATATTGTAAATACTGGACAATGATGTTGTCATTTATTCGCTTAACCCTGAATTAATAATTGTAGAATGTTATGTTTATTCTGAATTTGAAATAATACCAAAACACTTACCAAAAATTTTGTATCTTTTTTTTATATAATCCAAATGCTTTTCTTACGGACTTATGTAATAGAAGAAATAATTAGTGTATATTAACGAAATAAATTTGGCTAACTATTAGCTTAACCTTGATTTTAACACAATTATATAAATAAAATTTTCCCTTACAAGCTTAACAAATAGTACCTTAATAAATATATTTCAAGCTTTAAAAATAAAAAAAGTTTGAACTACCAACATTGATGCCCGATGCACGTGAACCCGATATTCATGAATGTGGGCGTGTACTAATAACTAATATTATCTCTTTTCCACGTCGGCCTTCTCGCTCTTATGTGTTATACAAGTGCTTAATACTAATATTTAGCAATAAGGTTGTCTGTTGAAATACTAGCATTTTAAAATTGTATATACACCCAATTCTGTTTTTACACGGCCTAGAAAAACAAATATTCCATTTTTATTTGATTTCATTCGATATAGCACGATAATAATGACAAAATACTCTCTTTTTTACATGATAGATATGTGATGATATAATTTCTCTTTACATGATAGATACGTTCCCAAATAATTCGTGTAAAAAGAGAATTAGGTGTATATACCATATACATTTTGTTAAGTGCATTTACAAACCTAATTTTAGTTATTTTTTTGATTTCCACAGTATCTTATTTAAATCTCAACATGTGCAGGCGTCCTCGTATCAATGTCAAAAAAATAACCCACTTATAGTTTATCCCAAATGGAATGTTTTATTCTAAAATTAACATACATATATTTTTTAATACAAAATTACAAAAGTGTGGAAAGTCTACCTACGTGTCCGTTTTAAAGAGGTCATTGATCCCTTTACTTTTGAAAAGGTCATTGTTCCCTTTACATCATATGTTCGACATGTAGAGTTCAAAGTTGACACACTTTTATTTATATGTATGAGTTTTAATTTAAATGAAATATTTTCTTTAATAACTATATGTGTATTGTACCTTATATGGGAAAAATAACACCTGTATTGTATATATAAGCGTATTAACGGCATTGTTTTAAATACGTAATCAATGGTGCTTGCTTATAAACCGCTTAATTATTCGATGTTGTAATGGTTGCATTAATATTTTAACTGTGTAATGCAATATTTAATATTTAAGCCTATGAATAATACTAATTCAGGGATTATGAGAGAACTCAGCACGCATTTATTGATTAAACTTTATATGCGATGTATACAGCCAGTTTGTATAACGCTTATAGTCACGCTGCACCAATATAGAAGTTTATTTGTTATGAAAACATAGTTAATATTTTTATATTAAAGACATAGCTTCAGTAGTATTAGTAAAATTGTGTATTTATTTTTATATAGTAACCAAAAGATTATAACCGCCTCTGTG
>JASFAT010003883.1:0-17858 GCA_031353405.1 Baronia brevicornis
GTAGTGGCCGCGGTTTGGAGCCGTTTCGACACGGGGTATTTGACCCTATCAGAAGTATAGAGGGCGGTGTCGTCCGCAAATAGGGCGAGCGACACGTTCGCGTGCTTGGGAATGTCGGCGGTGTAAAGTGAGAACAGAAGTGGCGAGAGGCAGGATCCCTGCGGGACCCCCGCCCTAAGGGGGCGGGGGGAGGAGCGCGTTCCTTCGACGCGGAAGCGGAAAGTTCGATTCCTAAGGAATTCTCGTATGATGTGAACGAGTCCATCGGGCACACTCATGTGGTATAGTTTATATAACAAACCGTTGTGCCAGACCTTGTCGAAGGCTATAGCCACGTCGAAGAAAAGCGCTCCTGTATTGATTGGTCTACGCTGGGATGTACCTTCAAGAATGTGTTCAGTTAAGCGAAGGACCTGCTGGGGACAGGAATGGAGTTCTCTAAACCCGAATTGCTCGTTTGGGATGAGATGATGTGAGATAATAAGTATACTTATCTATGATGTAAGTGGACTGTTTTTTAAATTACTATTTTTTTTAATTCCATATGAGAAATGACATATTATATCACAATACATTGTTGTATAAATTCAAGAAAAAACAGGACAATGGGTTTCGAGTTACTTAGTACACTCAATAATTAATGTTTTAACACTGAATGAAGTGTCAACATAACAGATGAGCTTGCATATTTTTACAAGGTTTCCAACTATGTGTGGACTATATGAAAACTTACAGCGTAGATCTACTAGCACAATCAACATTGGACGCACCCTTTACATTATACCGTACCCCCTGTATGGCACTTTGAAAATCTACACGATAGACATATATAAAGTATAATCAAAGACGTGAAAACTATTTTTCGAACTGAGATGAGTACCAAAACCTAGTAAAACTTAATATAATTTAAATTAAAATCTGTTAGGTAACAATTGGCAGACATAATAAAAAATAAGTAATACGACGTTGGCTATCATTCTATTAGATTATTGAATAGTGTCACCTAGACACTGACCGTTTTAAAAGTCCGCCCTCTCATTTTTCAGCGAGGTCAGATACGCAGAACAATGTCATAAGTTATAATCACATTTGAACGCAAAAACGCTTAAAATTTAAATTATTCGTCACGCCACAATTAATAGCTATGATCACTTTTTATTTCAGGTTTCGTTTATCTGGATTGTTAACGGGTCAACGCGTTTGAAATAACCTTTAGAAATTTTTTTGATTATATCATTTAATTAAGAATCTAAATAGACCCTTATTGATCAGGAAATGCGCTTCTAATTGAAGAATACTTGTTTGATACTATTTAAATTCTACGAACCAAAACTTTTTTCATAAAAGTCATTATTTTTATAGCAAAACAGAAAAACGCAACATCAGAGGCATCACAAATTCAATACCAATCTTTAGTGATATAATGAATGATCAATCAATCAAATCAAAAAATCAAAGAGTCAGGCGTTACTTTGCGGAAATTCACTATTCACTACTATGTGGACAGTCAGAATTTGTACTTGGCTAAAATCCGCGACAAGCAAACAAAATTAGAAAAATAAATATTTATTCTTTACTGGAGGAAGTGGATTTACGGGGAACTTAAACTAAATCTTACCGAAAAACAGCCGTCAGCAAATTACGTGACTTAACAGTTGTCTTCCGTAGAGTCTACTATACCTGATGACACAGATGTAGGAGGAGTAGTGGTGTGTGTTTGAGGTTGTTTATAGTGTTTGAGGAGTGGATAGTTGCAGACGTCGTTTTTCCGTCCACTTCTTCCAGTACTGCAACCAACAATATGGTGGACATATACTGTACTATCACGTACACGTAATTTTGGCCACGAAACTTCTCAGCCTTAAAACGCAGTTGAAACGATAGAAGACTAATCACAACTATCCAAAGCATAATCAGGTGAAGCAGAGACCATGGTTTGTACCGCTATTATAGAAGGGAGGATGGGTCCGTTAATTTAACAGTCCAGTTACAAAATAGCAAGACTCAAGTACTATTGATCCAGGACCGATTTTTAAATAAGTTACAAATATTTATAAATATTTCTTTTTCAAATGAAATTTAGCTCTACCTACATCAGAACATCCATGACGGTAAAGCATCAAAATAATTTACATTGGCATCATTAATCTTAATTTGTAAGCATTCATTATACCGACGAAGGTGTACTGTTTAAACAATATTCCAATAATCATTAATTTATAACTCTAAAAAGCAAGGCCAATTCTATATTCAATAGCGTGTTCAAAAATGAATGTCTATAATTTGAGTGGATATAGAAAAAATAACTCGATTCATTTAATCGGATATTGAGCAGTAAAATCATAGAGCTAGTTATTTATTCAACCATCGTCATCAATAGCATAAGTTCACTGCTAGTTTTAAGATCTAAGCAATGAATATTTGCCCATATAAAAATGCTGGACAGGCTATTTAGCGACTGCCGTTGATAGCCAAGCGTCTTATACCAGTAACGTTGCACCAAAAATTATTTTTTTTTGTTTGAAAGTCTATGTAATCTATTTAGTAGTATGTTGGCGGGTCATGTGAAACGAATAGACGTATCCAAAGCGCCCAGAATGACCAAATGTAATCCACAGTAAAAAAGGTTATGCGAAAGACCGAGGCAGAGGTGGAATGATTGTATTGAAGAAGACATGGTGGCAATAGGCCGAGGCTATGAAGCCATGCTGCCAAAATTAGGAATCTATGGGAAAGAATAGTGGAACAGGGCAAAATTCATCCAGAGTTGTAGTGCCAGTGGAAGATATAGTGTAATAAAGTAGAGTGATATAAAGTGAAAGTCAGCAATAAATCTTTATACAGGACGATACTTTTAAAAAAATGTAAAGTTTAAAAATCCTGAAGCTGAGGATTGTGGTCCATGGCCGAATACACTCTATATGTTCTAATAATATTAAAAAATACTGTTACCAACAGGTAGATGAGACATGTAAAAACGAAAACTCTACATCGGCATAAACAATCTGCGACAGTCCTTTCGGTACGTAGGTCTTCCCCAAGACGCGCCATTTGGCCCGACCTGATCTTTACGTATTCAGCTTCTGCCGCGTTCTCGTTCATCCATAGTTTTCCCCATCCAGATATCCAGCAGATGTCCCGGAATAACTTTGCGAAGAGGCGATCCCTACTCTAGCAATCGTCTTCTCCAACGGTTGTCGGTTGTCCGATAGTTACAAGTTCAGTACTAACTCAAAAAGCATATAACTCAAAAAGCTAAATAGGTGATTTGGTCAATTTTTTGTCTGCAATAAATTAATTTGAGGTAATATAATATCTTAATCCTGTATACAGAGAAGATAAGGTCACAAAAAACTGTTTGTGGAGGATAATTGGAAGCCAAAATACCTACCTGCCTTCATATCAACATAGTCTCAAGGCTAACTTTAGAATTACATGAATTAGTAGCGCTATGGTTAATATTCAAATGCTATTACTTTAAGGTCGCTTGCAACAGAAAACTATAATCGTAATCTTTTCGACCATTAAAAACTATTTAACTCAGATATTGGCCGTTGAGACTTCCATATAAACGTCTATCATTTTGTGCAAAGGCCAATTAATTACAATGTGCGCAGTTTTGAAAAGATGACTCAATAGTTCATCGGTCGAACTAATCGAATATTATGGTGAATTATTCAACGTTCCGTTTTTATGAATAAAAAACGAAAAAAGACGTTTATTTAATATAAATAAATAAATAGCCTAATAAAGAACGTGAATTATTCAAAGTTCTATTTTTATGAGAAAAAAAAACAAAATAAAAGGCTATATAAAAAAAATAAAAAAATTATCAAGAAGTGAAAAATATTTATAATTAATCGAACAAACAACGAAATAAATAACAAAAAACAAAACCATATACCTGTGTCATTATATGAAGTCGCAAAATAGTTGACACAATTAGCCGAAGTAATCTAAACAGATTTTCAGTAGGACAAAAATATTAATTTTATTTTACACTAATGTTAACATCAAAAGCAGTCTTTATTAAATAAGAATGTATGTATTTAAGAGTCAAAAAGAACAAAGCTTTTAATGTATAAGCATTAATTCAATTGTGTACGAACAAAAATCGACACTTAAATGCAAAACACAATTATATCGCCGCCATAAAGCAAGCCGCACTTTCTCCGTTTAATGTCAAATCCCTTTCAATTCGCTACGTTCAATAAAATCTTTTGTACTCCGATCCTTAGAAGGCGCATTCACGTTAAACGTCCATAAGATTCTTCAAGCAATAAATGAAATATAAGTTCTTGTGTATTTGAATAAATATCAAAAGAAAATGCTTGATAAAAGATTGTATTTTTTTTATATATTCACGCCTATCCCCCGCAGGGGTTGGCACCATAGTACCCGGGGGAGCCCGATCCCGGGAAATTAAGGCTTTGAGGGTTGTACATACTAATCAATGTAGATTTTATTTTACCCTGAAATATAAATATATTTTTTTACGCTAACCTTATGACAAAGGCATAGCAGAATACACAATACGAAAAACTTTTTCCAAAAACTGCTTATTAACAACACTAGCAGTGTTACTGGTGTTCTTTGAAAAAGTAATTTATATAATATTTTAAAAAAAAATTCTTCCTTCCAATTTTCTCATTCAAAATACCTTATGTTACAAAAATTAGCTTAATTTAGAATAGGGTATTCAGATTAACTAAGGTATGCGTATTATGAAATTTTTTATAACATGTCATAGATTAACAACTACTTGTTGGTTAATTATTATTATTGTTATTTTAATAATTGACCAACAAATATCCGTCATAAAAACCCGTTAATATAAAACTGAAATGTGTCTGTTTATTCACATCAACACGTTTGATAAATCTACGCGCGAGATTAACGTGCATTATAAAATGCAGAAGATCACGTGCTTATAATTCTCATTATCTATTTCCCCAGCCACCCACATATTTCAGTACCACCTACCTATGCACTCCGTAATCATTTGTGCCACAGACTTATCGAGTACACGGAAATCTCCCGGTGCAACGCTCTGAACCAGCGTCTAACATTTAATTTGCGGTACAGAAAAGAGGATGTTTCTATATTATTGTAATTAATTCTTCCGTCAGACCTATCTTGCTGCTACTCTTAGTAAATAGCTGGTTTGTGTCGTTTTGTTGCGTTAAAAGATTGTGGTTCTGTTCATATCACTTTAATATACGATAGAAACCACTTTCAGCGTCATCAATTCATCGTGTAATTTATTTACATATTATATTAAATTCATTGTTCACATAACAAGTATTTTTTCATAAAGATGACTAGAAAGTTTTTTATATTACTATAATTCTTGTTAACCATTCTAAGCTAATAATGCTTGTGCTAATAAAACTATTGATGTGAACAATTTTGTAGCAATCGTTCACATCAATAGTCCAGTGGAAAATACGAACTCACGACATTCAGATCACAAGGCCGACGTTAAGCGACTGAGCTATTGGTGCTATAATATAATATTAATAAGCTATAAATTTGTTTTTTTCCCATTTTTTTGGGTTAAGAAGGCAAACGAGCAGGCGTGTCACCCGATGAAAAGCAATCTACGCCACTCTACGGATGTCTACCCGCTGTACCAGAGGCATAGCAGAAGCGATGCCGGCTTTTAAACTTAGGAGAAGAATGAATAAAAATTTGCGACTTCAATATATCATCGAACTTGGTACAGGGTTTATAAAACATTTTCAAATGTGTGAACAAATTATCATTATCATTAATTATTATTACATCATCATCAATAATCTAATCTAAAAAGTATATCATTTATATTAAAAATATCAATATAAATCTAAAAAATAGATCCCCACACTTTATGGTGTGGATTAAAAATCGCGAATTGGCTTATATTTTCATGTATGTACATCGTCATCCCATAAAACATCAACGAAAAGAAATGGGCCCTATAGACAACAAATTTTTATTTAAAAAGTACAACTATAAATTTTTGCAGAGCAAAAAAGTACGTAAATTATGTTTATTTACGTTTTTACTATAATAAAAGACCGCACAACCTCCGCCAAGATTATGACGTTGAAGTAATTGTATTGCAGCAGATTGTTGCGAATAGAAATTGTTACAGCGATAACTACCGGTGTGAGCGAGATTAGTCAATATATTTTTATTGTTCGTACTAGGTGAAACTAAATGTTCGGATTTCTTTTTTTTATCAACGTTTATTACATTAGCAAGTTTGTTAAAAGATTGTAAACAAAAAACTTTAAGAAAAAATAATATTTTATGCTGTGTAACTGCGAAAAGTAATAAGATTTAAAAAAGTATTTGTAAATTCAAACAAGAATAATGATCTACACTAACCCAATATTCCCTTTTATTTATCGAAGACTGCGCAGTAGAAAAGTTTATGTAAGCACGACTGTCCGAAAAGTGTGCAAGTATAAATTTTACTTTTTTTGTGAAATTTGGTTTTATGCCTTTTTTAGGTGAATTCCTTTATAAAATTAAATAAAAATAAAAAAATGTGAGCGAGCCCCTTGGACCCAGAGCACAATGTTCGAAAAAAATAGTGCGCGGTGAGCACCCGTGCCTTAGAAGGTACTTCGACTATATATAATTCTAGCTTTAATTATCAAGCTTACCATCATGTTCGTGTTTGTTAATGTACTTACGAACTATCAGCTCAGCGATGAAGTATTTGCTCTCGGATCATGGGCTTATTGATAATTTGTTTTAAACTTATTTAGCTACCCTCTTATAGTCCATATAACACTTTTTATAGTCTCTATTAAGTGGAAGACACTATGTTCTTGTGTTCTTTAAAGCGATGACTACCACGCGGTTATCCACTTAATATAAATATATAAATATAAATTTTAATATAAATATAATATCCGCTTGATTGGTTCCCAATCTCTGCTATATATAAAAAAAAAATATTTTGGCGTCAAATAACAGACATTGAGAAAGTATCTCAAAATACTTCTGGTGTAATTTTATTTTGCATTACATTGCCTTCGATATTTTGTTTTCAAGATTCGCCATTCTTGCTCTAACGGGATCTTGAATTTTATTATACTCGTGAAAGTTTGTAATCGCATCACAGTTTTGTCTCCAACGCTCTTACAACAAATGAACATATTCTCGTAGGAATGATGAGAAAGGGAACTGGTTCCCGCATTTTCAAAGCTAACGGGCTCGTCTACGCATCACATATTTGCGGTTTTCTTCAACCGTGTGAGTTTAAAGAGGCTAGGCATTACATTGCGTAACATTGACAGAATTGTGAACATTAATAGAATCCACAGCCCAAACTATAACCCCGGGACAAAAAGTTCTAAAATTAAACTGATATTCAAAGCTCTAATTTATTTTGTTAGGTACTGACACTCCACAATATAATTGACAAAGTCAGTCAAAATAAATATAATTAAACCGAATAAATAGTTTATCTTTAATTATTTGTAATATTGTCCATAATAAGACTAAATATAAAAATAAAATAACACGAAACTCAATAGCTGAAATTCGGACAAAATGAAGAAGTTTTAGCAACACGAGAAAAATGGGAAAAAGCACAAAAGGATATGATTATTTCAATGTCCTTATTTTACCCGACATAAGGGAAAATTTAGGGAGAACAAGATTAAAATAAAAACATATTTTTAAAATATATGGTAATAAAAACATTATCAAAAAACACTTTTTACTATAATACTTTTTATAAAATAATTCAAAACCAGCTTCAGACTGGCGACATTTGAAAAGTATGTGAGTTTGGTTAGAATGTAAAGAAAATAAATTACTTTCATCCCGTTGAAGTGTTATTCACGAAGCAAGAATCGTAGGCACGTCACATAGCCCATATATTTTAGCTAAAGGGTATCAGGACAATGAATCTAATTAGGCGGGAACCTGCACTGAGCGCGGGAATACTCCAAGTTGGAAGCTTCGCAGACAACAAAATTACCTTTTTTCCGCGAGAATTACCTATTCTCTTACATATGTATAAGGCTATAGTAGCTACTAATACAAAAAATAGACTTTGTCGTTCGATATTATTATCTAATTTATTAAATAAATTGTTGGTTTGTAAATATGATTAAAATGTAACTTTTTTATAATACATTAATCTAGTGTTATAATTCTCTTGTAATCACATATAATAAAATAAAAGTAATAAAAGAACGAACAATGTTAAATATAATATACATATTAATGTAAAATTCAGTAACGATTTGATGTATCTTCTAACTTTATAATACTGGCAGCTTAAATCGACATGGCTGTCAAAAAAAATTCATGTTAAAAAGTAACGGAATACGTCACCGCTTCTAGAGGCATGAACACGCTTTTCAAATAACTTTACAATTATTGTTTCAACTATAGAACATATAAAATTTTAATTTTTGATTAAAAGGAGTATAGTTGACTTTTCCCGCACACTTACATCTGTGACGTTGTTTGTGTTTTTATTTCATTTTCATAATCTTATATTATTATCAATTATATTGTTTAATTATGGTGGCGTATTATACGATAGTATATTCGATTAAGGTTTATAAGTGAAATTATATGGAATAAATGCATGTATCGTGACTTTTTAAGTTGACTGAAAATGTTCATACGTTTTGGTAGAGTAGCTACCATTTTATCAAGATGTAACGTGACAAGCTGACTAGACATTTTAAAAGATTTGATATTATTCCATTTTACTTAACACACTGGCATAATAGTTTTAGCTAATTGCCATCAAGGAAAAGAAAAGGAGTATAGTTGTACGCGTCATTAGATTTAATTTAAATTAAATATCTAAATGAGTATATATATTGACCGTAAATGTTATATAATCTTACCAATAGAGTAAACGTAATAAAAATATTTATAAACGAGTAAACTAAAATAAAAATATTTATATAGAAGTTCATCAGTGAAACAACAATCTATTTTCATAATTTCAATTCAATGGATTATTTATTTAGATCATTTATAGAACAAAAATAAAATAAGATTAAAACTAGTTAAAATACAATTCAAAGTTTTATAAAATACTAATAGTTTCTAGTCACATATTTATCCATGCCAACTTAGTTATAGTGAAACACAACAATCCCCGCTTCCGACCTGATGCTAACGAGTCAATGACTAAAAGATTATAAAGCTGCTCTACTGTATTACAATCTATTCAGAATTCCGAGCAAACCAAACATGGTTACATTAAGATATAAATCATAAACCCAGCATTCGCCATATTGCATGTTTAATCGAGTGGAACTTTAATGTAGATAATGAAAGCAGTTTAATTTAAATATTGTATTATAGATACTTCTAACAAGCTTCAAGATATACGAAACTTCGCGTAGACTCAATAATTTTAATCAATCGCCTAGAAAATGATTCCGTAAATAAATGCGATAAGGATTACAAAAACTGATTCGTCTTCATTTAATTATATTCTAATAAAGGTCTAATAAAGGGGTAAAGCAGTTTGTATGTGCGCGCTACAGTTGATTTTTATCTGCTGCAGAATATGGCCGCCTTGATTCTACACTCCCAGAATAGGAACTTTCCAAAAAGAAAGAAGACTAGCAATGTTTTTTAAATATTACTAGAATTGTTTTTAACCATTCCAACTCAGCTTATAATGCTTGTACGACGAATGGTCTATATCAATAGACCAATATCAAGAGAATACGAACTCATGATATAACTTTCCAGAGGCCCGAATCGTTTTGAATTCCCTTTCCTCCCACTGTGCTCACTTTCCCTACCTGCTCACTATTTCTATAATTTTCTCTAAGGCTTTAAAGACATCTATCTACATTGCCACTAATATTAGAGGTATCAACGGACTTTTAAATAAAACAAAAAGCCGCCTATAATAAACGTTGAAATCGTGATATTCACACACTGTCTGCGTCCAAGCACTCATACATCGTACTGAAGTGAGAATAAATAACAAATAAACTAGATTATTAACCAATACGCAATGTCGGCGAATATACTTTCAACGTCGTCTTGAACCTGTTTCCACTGTACGAAGACAAACGACATCGTAAAATATGTATGTATCCACTGACTGTCCCATAAATACAAGGTGTATAAAAATGTCTCGTTGGCAACTTTATTTTACAAGAATATTGAGCACACTGCCAACTGGTTCAGATTGTATACAATTTTATTATTTACTAGCTATCGTTTCATTGTTTTTATGCGTATTGCACACTGAATGCAGGGATCCGGGATACTAACTCCTTTCCAAGGGGGAAAGTTTCTTTTCAAGGGGGAAATCTTTATATCAGTGCATTTGGGTAACAGATGTCCATGGGTAGCGATGTTCATTTATCATCAACTGACCCACTTGGTGGTTTATCAACTTCTTCCAAAAAAAACCCCAAAATAGTAATAATGCAGGAATCGTAAAATGTATTATATAACCGGAATATTTTTATTTATGCATAAATTAAAAATAAAACATCTTATCCGTATTGAACCTAATACTATGGCATATATTTAGAAGGAGTAATAACCGAAATGATACACACTTGTTCGTTTGCCTTAGCATCTTATAAAAAAAAGTATCTCTCAAACTCTCCGTAAAGATAATTAAGTGAAAGACAACAAAAACCTTTTTTCATCGAGTACTAAGCTAATTTATATCCATTCAGTTATTAACCAAATATATTTCATACAATTTCGCCTAATAAATTGTTAAATCGACACTCGTTATCCGATACACGTCTGAAAGTCATACCTTCGGGTGTTAAGCCCACCTGCCGACTCAGACGCCGCTCTGCATAACGAAGTGCGATTTATGGACCGACTGTACCACGTAGGTGGGTGGGACAGTGAGCCATCTCAAATGGAACAATATTAACCTTAAGTACAGACTACACTGGGAACTAAGCGAATCGAAGTGAAATTGTTGTAGTTTCGCTCATGTCACCCTAAAATAGAGGAAAATCGACGAGATACGTACACTTGAAAAGAATAACAAAAACACTAAAGAGATTTTCTCGCGCGGGGTCCTCTCTATACCCGATAGTCTGATTTATCAGCTCATATGATAGGATAAATAGGCGCGAAACTAAACGAACTTAGCATCGTACGTTCCTTTGTGGCTAGCGCTTTATACATATGGAATGCGCTCGTTCGTTCCCGGCGTGGCTTGCGCTTTATATATATGGGATAAATAAAGCGCATCCCATATACAGTTGTTATAGCTCAAAGACCTGCACTCTCAGTTTCAAAAAGTTAATATGATAGAATGTGAAGGAGCACAAACATCTTTAACATATTATACTATTTTCTTCCTCTCACATTTTATCCTTGCTTACTCCTCCTTCCCCTCTTTCATTTCTGTCTTAGAAGCAGATAACACATCCACCATGTTAACGTTACAACTTTCCATGGGCGCCATTGATTACTTATGATTTACTTACGCGATTTCCACATTGTCCTATTCAAAAAAACAAACTAATCACTTTGTCAGACCTTTCAATTGATCGATAAAATAACCAACATTCTAGGATGGTTACGACACCTGACATTATCTTTTGAAAGTTCAAACATCAAATTAAATCAACAAGAAATAAATAACCTTCATTTGAAATCATTGCATTGAATAATTTAGAATATTTTATTTATATATATTTTTTATTCCAATTTCTTCTGAGACAAAGGTTTCTTTTATCCTAAAAATCTATAGTATTATAATTCATTAACAAATAAATAAAAAAAATACTTCGTGTAATGTTAAAAATTCGACGCGAATTGGATATTGTAGCTTGATTTCAATAAATCAGGTAGGTCATTTTTTCCATGTGTACATGTGTAACATCTGCAAAGAGGACCCAATAGATGTACAGATACGTCGACAAAAATGGAGGTGGATAAGGCATACTCTCCGGCGCCACGCCAATCATATCCCAAAACAAGCCCTCGAATGGAATCCGCAGGGGAAAAGAAAATGTGGGCGACCAAAACAAACTTAGCGGCGTACTGTTACGGCCGAAGTGCAGAAGATGGACCTATCCTGGAGCGAAGTGAAGCGTACGGCCTCCGACAGGTCGAGATGGAAAAACGTCGTGTCTGCCCTATACCCCAACAGGGTGACTTAGGACTCAAAGAGAGAGAGACATGTATGACATGTACACATGGAAATAATCACATGTCGTACAATAAATGGCGTAGCTCTATTCTATCCCGGAAACATTACAATTATTATAAACAACTTCTATACAATACACTGATTATAGAAAATAAAATAAAATAGTCTCAGGCTCCGTAGTGAAGTGCTTTTCCTTTGAATCAAATAATAAATAGCAAATTCTATGTTGAAGTCTAGCGAATACCTTCCTGGCGGGCTGAATGCCATTCAACGGGACCCGAGACGCGGATGCGACGCTATCAATGCGTCCACATTCTAGTAAACATAATTACATTTCGTTCAAAAATAGCCCCTATTAACATGTAATAAAGTGCATGCTTCACTTACATGCAATTGTTGATTTCGAAGATGGGTAGGGATAAAGGTTAGTTGATCCAACGATGATGCTACTTGTTAGAGTATCGAGTATTGAGAACAGGCGAATGACTTGACTCTTGATATGTTGGAATTTAATATGTAAGAACTAGAATTTGAATATTTCTAACGATTTATAGGCCCGTGTAACTTTATTTTTGAACCTGTAACTTCCTTAGCACCGTTGTAAAGAGAACAACAAAAACTAACTACTAAAAGAGACAAACACATCTGTAGGATTTTGCATGCGAGAGAATAGGATACAATTCTGAAGCTTTTCCCGCGTGTGGAAATCTTCTTCTTCTTAATATCTTCTTCTTTAAATGTTTTTAGCAGTCGAAACAGATGATAAAAAATAACAAAAGTGTAGCTTATAGCCAGGTACCGCGCATAATCGTTTGCCTCTTCTGCTATAAAAAATGTAATGCTTTAAATGTAAGATAAACGTGCTATAATGTAATCCTTCGAATCACATTGTTATATATCGATAATAATTTACCAAATAATTTGTATGAGATGGCACATATGTCTTTATTCTATAATGTCTTTAACATAACCAAACTAATATTGATGAAGAATGGCAGTGTTACCAACCTGAGATAACTAAATAAGGATATTTCTTTTTAATATACAAAAGAAATCGGCCCATAGAGGGTTAACTTAATTGTAAGAATTCCAAATGGTTATGTTTATCACAATAAAAATGTAATTTTATATCGTAAACATTTTATATCATTGACTTTTATTATTTAATTCCGTTGCCTTTTTCGCTTTAGGACAAGCATAAAGAATAGCAGTCGCTTATTAAGCTCAAGCTATAGAAGTGAAATACAGCTCAGACCTAACATATTAGTAAAGGAAGCATAAACATATCAGCCTCGGCGTAATCGGATCGTTACTGGATAATAAAAGATGAGAGTAATAGGTAATCTTCTATAGATTACCTCCACTAACTTGAGTTACTATCATGCTTTTTTTTCGTGATTGATGGATAATTTGATTCATATCTGCTTTATTAAAATCAGTATGTTATTACTATCCGTCTTTTAATTAATAAAAGAAGTGAACTATAAGTAAAATGCTTCATTTTTCCCTTATAACATACATTGGTTAGAGGTTGTTCTGAATCAAACCCATGACTTTTGATTATACCTATCATGATACAATATCATATCATGTAACAATACAATAGTCCTATCAGCTATTCACGTGATAATATTTTCCTGACACAAGCATACCATAACAAGTTCACAAGAATTTTCGAAAGATTAAAAGCATTACTTGTCTTCATTGAAAAAAAAATTCGTCGTATTAACAATGGTATTTAAAATTAAACACTTTACAGTAAGACCGTTAGTTTTCTTAACTTTATTAGGATATTAGAAAGCATTTTATTCGTAAAGCTGTATCACAATATCTAATTAAACACCTATATTATAAACCAGAGCAAAAAAGGAATAAAGTACAGCCTTAGTACGGATTTCACTGGAAAGTACTTGCTTTTATAGCACAATAACTCGCATCTTATCAACGTTTGCCACCGCATACCGCTCTCGTATTATCTGTGTCCGTTTTGAAATGGTGCAAGACTGAATTAGCATAAAATCCCGTAGCACGAAGTTTGAACTTACAAATAAAATTATATTTATTCACAGCACGCAATTGAAAGGTGTGACTTTACATTTTTTTTCACATACCATATATGTCCCACTGCTAAGCACTTGCCTTCCTATTTCTGGAGGAACGTGCATTACACTTGTTCAATACAGATTGGGTGGTAACCAGACTCGGAATAAATATCTACAGACCATACATATATTTATCCCGATTCGGGGATCCAACCCGTAATCATTAACTCATTAGATGGTAACGCCACCACTGAACCAAAAGGTCATCATTATCATTACTTAATATTGTATATTAATTGTGGTAGTCATGAAACAGTTTGAATAGTCCTGGTCAACCTTTCCTGAGTTTCCACATCCTCACAGATTATCGGCGTTAAGTATTAACAATTTTCTGATGTCCAACTCTTTTCCCTAATTTTACTTCCCTCTTACCGTCTAATTATTCACATCCTTATAAGGTAGACTAAGTAATCGTGGTGACTTTAGTCCATGGGCAGCGTGATTTGCTTTTTACGAAGCGATCCGCCCCGTTTACTCTGTTTTACACAAAAATACATTAAAATCATATTTTTACTTGAGAAGGAAGACAAACGAGCACGTGGGTAAACTGATAGTAAAAACTTTTACTACTGCTCTGCATAACTTCAACATTAAGATAAATGCAAATGTATTGGTAGTATGTAGGGTGACATTCACGTCCACATGATAAGGACTAAATCACACCTACATGATAAGAAGGAATAAAAAACAAAGAAGCATAAATTTCCATGAAAGTAGTGTATTATAACTAATTCGTAAACTATCGCTCTCACACATTTTTATAATCAGACATTTACAGATGTGACTATTTATTAATAATTTTATACAAAAAAAAAAAAAAATTCAAAACGTTCGTG
Source organism: Baronia brevicornis (assembly GCA_031353405.1). Classification (NCBI taxonomy): domain Eukaryota; kingdom Metazoa; phylum Arthropoda; class Insecta; order Lepidoptera; family Papilionidae; genus Baronia; species Baronia brevicornis. The sequence continues at coordinate 15,060 of JASFAT010003883.1, forward strand.
TATTGATTCAATCAAGTAAGCTTATTTTTACGTTTACATTATTCAATATTTACATACCAAAAATCACTAACAATACTTATATCTAGACTAATCTGAATACTGCTATTTCTTTAATTCATAATTAAATTATATAAATCACGCAAGTTGACACAATTCCAATTGTTTTGTCAAACAGTATTGAATTGTGCACACCTTATAAGAAATCCTAAGTGACGCCAATAAGTACCATCACCGGGAGTTCATTTCAAATCGCAAATTGATTCATTAGATATTTGTTTAACTCTGAGCCCCGATACTCTCCATCGATATGCAAAACGCAACACGATATCTGGGCATAGATAAGACATGCATTAACATTAGGACAGGACAGGGTTGTCAACTGCAGGAAGCAATTATGCTCCCAATGCTTAAAACTAGGGTATTAAAATAAAATAAATATTTTCATCAGATAATCTAAAGAATTTATTTCAACTCCGTATTACATAATACGCTCTGTCTTCGTTAAATAATACGTTTTAACATTTATTTAGAATTTACGCGCTTTATTCTGTTCCCTTTATTACGAACAGAAAATGCTTGCTTTGATAATAAGATTTGACTGACAGAATAACTGTTATTACCTTTATATTATACGTATATTACTTAAGAAATAAAGTTAATAATCCGGAAACTGATAAACTGAGGTTTGCAGGCCATTTTAATTGCGTTTTTTCCGGAAATAATCACTTTTATTAATCATAAGATTGTCTTTTGTATTTATAGTATAATCGTTTTATTTTTTTTCCAGTATAGAGTATGTGTTAAAGAGAGATTTTTTAATACAATTAAGTATTAAAAAATCTCTCTTTTGCATTCATACTCTATTCATATTTATCCTCTATGTTATTTATAATTTCAAGAAATTATGAATTTCAATTACACTTAGGTTATATTCAGAATATATTTCATAATAAGCTTAGAATTGTTTAAATTTATCGATCAATTTGTAAAAATAACAATATTTTCACTATCAACAAATTGATATACAACAAAATTGCTATAGTATAAAAATATAGCGAAAAAAAATATTTCAATCAAAACAGCAATGTGACAACCCTGCATTCACATGTTGACCGCAAAACCGATCGTTACCGCACCGAGTGTGAGTGAGTGCTGTAACCGAATGCGTCGCCGCGCCGGTCGCGGCATACTGGCGCGAGAGCAAATTCATCGACCTACATAATACATGAAGTTGTAAAACTACAATTTACGTACGTACCTTAGCGGTACTACCATGATATAAAAAGGAAACGTGAAATCGCCGGCCAATATCGGATATAGATATTTTTACACAAAATTAACTGTTTTTTTGTCTGCAAGCACTATGTCTGCCTTTAGCGGGGAGAAACAGTTCTACAGCGTTCGCTATCCCTTCTCATTCCAAAGTTTTCGCGTGACTTTTCCCATCATGACTAGTTGCAACAGTTGGTACCGGTCATGCTTTTCTATAATACTTTTCTACTTTTGACCGTCCGGAAACGTTCACGTTTCTACTTTAAATAATAAACAAAGATCTTGAAACGTTTAGTTCAATCACATTAAATTTCCATAAAAATACCATTTTATTTGTAGGCTAACGCACTAGTGAACAAGGCATGGAGTTGAGTTTTTATATATATAAAAAATATTATAATAACAAATATCTATTAGATTTATTAAAACAACATCGGGTAATGTTGTTTTAATAAATCTAATAGGTAAAAATCTTGAGTCTTGAATGTAAAAATTATTTAATTGTAAATTCAAATAAAGAAACGTAATTTTTGTAATAAAGCATATGTGACAATTTTGCTACTCCATTTTGAGATTGATCCATTAGATTTTATAATTAAACTAAATTGAACAAACTGCAAAAATATATATAGCGTTAAAAGACAAATTAAATTTTTATGTCATATTTTATTTTGTATTCCGTTTCTTGTACAGTTTGGTTTATTAGTTATTATATAATTCATATAAACAATAGTTCTCCGCATTAAAATATAAACCTTTAGTGTGATTTTATGACTTGTTTTCTAAATGTAAAACAAGAATTAAGATGACGAAACATTCATATTTTAAAAAAGATATCACTTTAATTCACTTACAAAAAATAAACACGGAAAAAAGGCGTGACGATATGTATGTATGTATGTACATAAAATAAATGGTATTAGATATATGCGAAGTTTTCCAGTTGATGTCCTTCTTTTAAACTCGAGCCATTTTAGTAGTCTACTCTTTTTCTATTAGACACATCATTAAAAAAGATCACGAAATAGTAAAAAATGTCGTCCATCCAACTTTAGTTATGCGAACGCATAATCAACACCACCGTGCATATAAACGGCCTGCTTTAATTTATCACTAAAGTGTTCTTGAACTTGCATAACAGAATAATAAGTTTTTGTAAAGTTGTTTACATTCATCAACCACGTATTTAATTACTTAAATTCTAACTTAATTAGCTTCATAAATATTCATGAATTATATGTATGCGAGCCCAATATTTTTTAAATTTGCTTAAGAATGAATCTATCTAGGGTTTCGTAGTTAAAGAAAAACAAGTGTTTAAATTAGTCTTCACAAGTAAGCGTCTCGTGATGGAAAGCAATCAACGCCTCCCATGGACATCTATCTACACACAGCACAGAGATATTTCAGAAGCATTGCCAAAGATATTAAAAAGAAAGATATTAATCATATTTGTTTTTGAAGGTTTCAATGCGGTATTTACAGTTGAAAATTAAATAATAATAAAGATTAATTTTATATTTCATT
>JASFAT010002494.1:0-10479 GCA_031353405.1 Baronia brevicornis
AGATGAAGCGACGATTTGAGCAGGAAGACTATTTTGATATCATTCTTTGTACTGTTTAATTGTCTACGAAGGTTTTAAGAAAGGCCATGTCAAGAATACTCTAAGCCCGTGAGCTTGCATGGAGATCTGTGGTCTCCGCCTACCCCTACGGGAAACAGGTTTGACGATATGTATGCATGTAATTGCACATGCAGCCTATGTAAAGAGTGGAATGCCGCTGGATGAAGATGAATGAATAATGAAATGAATCTTGACAATCTTGATGAGAAGCTTTAAATGTAATTCTGTTTGACTTAAAGATGTAATTCTGTATGACGTAATACGTTGAATGAAAAGACAGGCACCATTTTGCAGCATTCGGTGATCATCGGCGTTGGTGTACGCGTGGGCGTCTACGCTGACGCCGGAGTCCCGTTCGTCGCCGCCCTCCGTGCGCGCCGCTTTTCGAGGTATCGCGGGCGCTTCGCCCCACCAACGTTTGTCACCTGGCAAAATATCACGAAATCACTTCTCAACTATTTTAAATACAGTTATTGTACAAGGTGCCTTTGAATTAATGTTATTATTTAATTATGCAATAGACAATACTAATTTTATATGTATTTTAACGCCATCTATTAGTAGATTATATAAGGATAAATAACAAAAATAAAATAATTATAATAGTTGTAATTTGTATAAAATAAATAAGTTAGAATTATCTAAAATTCATATAAATATGTAATTTGAATATTGAGAATTGTTTTGGCGTAATTTCACGTATTTGTTAAAAAAGATATTTTGCTATGCCGATGCAAGTCAATTTATAAATATTTTGTTTACTGTTTGCCTTCTCGATTTAGTCTATTATATCCGAAATTCACTCGGGGGAGATTCATTCTAATTTGAACCACCGTCGACGCTGAAGTGTTAAGTTACTTTAGTTTGTGACTTTTTACTTACTTTTTGCGGGTTAGTTGTTAGAGGGTTATCAGGCAACTAAAACTAACTTTTTTATTTTTAGTAGAATAATTTGTTCGTCGCATTATCCTGTCATATTGTGTCTTAAAACTTAAAAAGATATCTTTGTGTCTATTGTAATGGTAGAAAAAGCAATAAGAGCTAGAAAAATCATAGCGCTACTGGAAGAAGGGTTTTACGAATGTTCCGTCTCACAGCGGTTAAACGTGAATCGTTCAACCATCCAAAGAACCTGGACTCGATACCAAGAGACAGATTCCGTTCAGAGAAGGCAAAGTTCTGGAACGTTTTCTACGTTGCACATAACTACGAGTTACATAAACCTCAAAAGAAACCTTAAAGAGGTACGAGGAGTACACGTTAGTATATGACCGTAAGGAGGCTTTTAGCTACTGATATATGCAGTCGATGACCAGCACGGGCCCCCAAGTTACTCAGTGAGTACCGGATTGCTCGAATGAGGTTCGCTAGAAATTATCTATCTTGGACACTAGATAACTAAAGTAGCTAACTTTTCTCCAATGAGGCTGAAATTTGTTTGCATGGTGAGGATCGACGTCGGCGATTGTTACGAAGACCAGAGAAACGCTAATATGCTAGCGTGTGTTTTGAAGAAATCACCCGTTATGGTGGAAGATCTTTTATGTTTTGGACGAGCGTACCTTCCAGGTATCGTACCGAGATAGTATTCATTGAAAATTGCTCACTAAATGCGCAAAGGTCCTCACAGGAATCTTTTGTTAAAATGCACAACCCGCACTGACTGTAATTGGTGAAGATGCCATTTACAAGGATGATAATGCTCGGACCCATCGTTTTGGCGACGTAGATGCTTATATGGAAGAGGTCTTCGTTGCTTGGCCTTGCCAGCGCGGAACTCCGACCTTAACCCCATGAGCACGTCTGAAACCTCCTAAAAAGGCGAGTCCGATTCACATCCACAAAACATCATGAAGCTTAAACGTGTGATCCAATGTCGGCTGAGTGGCAACATATTCCACAAGAAACCATCAAAAGCCTGGTGGAAAGCATGCCGAAGTGCCCTTTTTTTTGCAAAGGAGTACTAAAAATAATGTTATACGTCAACAACCTTATTATTTGTTTGTCTAAGGAGAAAGGTCTCTTCCAACATTTTCCGTTAACTCCTACCCCTGGTTAGTCCACAATTTCTCTGCTACTTTCTTCTTATTTACTTTACTCACTATTTTCCTTATTTCGTCGTCTCGTTTTTTATATTGTCTTCCGCGTCTCCTTTTTAGGTGCCTCGGGTACCAGTATAGACACATGTAGGTTTATTTACAAAACCCTATTTAATGTGTGAGTATGGATAGTTTAGACTCGATTATGTTGTGGATTAGTTTGTTTGGACAAAATGTAAACGCTTTCTCGAATGTTTTAAATGTGATAATACTGTAAATAAAATTGGTACATACCGGACACTCGTGGTGGGAGCGGAGGGGCGTCAACAGGCTCGCTCCATGACGCTCGGCTGTGGCGACGAGTTTCCACCTCTTCCTCCATTGAATCACTACAATTACAGACGTTGCATTGAAACTAGATGAAACGAAAAAGCGTCACGAAAAACAAACACATGCATCTATAGAAGGCTATTAAGGCTGCGGAAAAATGAGATAGAATAAATTATACAGCGTTTTCTATGTAGCATTTTTTTTTCGTACGTAAATCGACGCGCGAAGTTCCGCATATACACAACGGTCATAACTTATGTACGGCTGCAAGGCTTGGACGCAAACCTTAAAAGAGGAAACTAAGTCCTGGTCATTGAGCGCAAGATCCTCAGTAAAAAAAATACTGGGACCACTGAGGAAGGAAGATGGATCTTGGAAAGTCCTGAAGAATTAAGAGATCAACCTAGTAGCCGAACCCAATATCATAGGCTAGATCAAAATACAAAGACTCCGCTGGCTGGGCTACGTTAGGCGCATTTTACTAGCCGTAAAATGATCCTACCCGGGGCGGCCTGAGAGACGTCGCCCGGTCGGTTGTCTTAGGTACCGCTAGAGAGATATCGTGGAGAGATAACTTGAAGGAGCTCCAAGTTGAGAACTGGCAGATGGTGGCGTATATTGCAGATACTTAAATATCACTTTAAAAATATTTTCAAATATTGAAATGCTAAAAAAAATGCTAAAAATGGATTTTTGGAAAATTGTTTCTTATTAAGAAAAGGTAATTGAGAAGTATACCGGTAGTGATCAAGTGGTGGCCTGGTAGGGCTACGGGGATCCCCAGACTTTGGTCTACTCGGTAGTGGTGGGGCCGACTTAGCCATGCTGCCGTCAGTGCTCTCTCTGTTGTCGCTTACGGGCAGGCTACTCGACATAACGCTGCTTTGCTGTTCAGAGTCTTCTAGCGTATACTGTAATCAAATACGACTCTGTGAATATTATACTAAATACGTGAATTAATAAACGGCTTATCCAAAACGGCTGTGATGAATTTTATCGAAAAAAATAATAATAGAATGATAGATAGATACAATAATTTAATGCGGATTGGTGGCGGTACGAGCAAACGATTTATTTATTGATGTTACCACTTCTACGAAATCTCAGAAGTGTCAACTGCGCTGGATATGTATTTAAATACCATAATTTTGTACACAAACACAATACAGTCTCTTGTCCAAATCTTCTTCACCTAATGGAACGAATGTCTTCGAACCGACACAACATTGGATTAGTGTGTAGTGTGTGAGAAGTGCATGTGTGAGAGACAAGTGTACATTTATATACACTTGCCTCTCACATGTGCACAATATAACAATATGTGCGAGAAATAACTATTTTACTTCTGATAACACAAATCTACTACACACTATTTTTTATTAGTATTATTTGAAGTTCCTTTTGAATTGTAGTATCATGAATGTAATACGTACTATTGGCTTATTATATAGATGACCATCTTCATAATAATTATCGCTTTGCTGTATACTATGGGAACGTTTGTCTAAAGCTGGAACTGGTGGCAGTGGAGTGCTGTAAACCAAATACAATTTAGTCAACACCAAATAATTTCAAGTTAATTTTAAATAGGTGAACCTAATGAAAAAACAAACGACAAAAAAAGATATATCTGCTTTGGCGACTGCACCAAAGTTATGCGCGGATATATATTCCGGAAATGTATTTTTATTTATATAAATATACCAAAGTGATATAATACAAATAAAAAAAAATGATCTTACTTGACAATGCTCTCCGATAGCTGCCTCCGTGCGCGAGCTAATCCAGGCCCTAGGTTTTGTCTTAATTGAGAAAACCTCTCCACTAACCGTCTGAAAATAATATTTGCCTTTATTCAATTCAAACTATTTTTTTAAGTTAATTAATTTAACCATAACATAATTACAGCAGTTTACATAATCAACAGCCTTTAGCAGTCAGCTTCTGTTTTTCTTCTTTTGTAGCAGACCAATGTCTCTCCAAAGTCGGCAAGATTGATCTGAAGAAGACCTGGGGCAGGTCACACCGGGCAAAACATCGAAACAAAGACCGATCGACAGATTGTATATTATTGAATATAAACTTTTTTTAAACATTTTTTAATAAGCTTTTGAGGCATATTATTTATCATGATTAAAACAAAAGGTTTGCAAGAATTTGTATGTAACAAGACAGCTTTTGAATAAAGCTAAGAAGTAGCTAAATTAATATTAATATTAATAAAGTGGCCAATGAAGAAGTTCTCTGGCAATTCAAGCATAAACTTGAACTTTTGCAGATAGTTTAAAGTTGCTTAGCTTGGTCATATTATAAGACGTCTTATGGGCCCTAAAGTTGGGTGATGGGGAATAAGGCAGACAGAATGTTTCTCTATTTGGTTCTGTCGGAGGCCACGCGCTTTACTTTATCCAATATGCAGCCCGTACTAGGTTAAAAATTTTGGGTGGCATCATTATAAACCATAATAGGTTACAACAAATTGTTGCAACTAATCATGACGGGATAGGTCGCGGGGAAAAGACAATTGCAAGAGGAAGTATTCACTACGTAATATCAGGGAGTGCGCAGGGATAGAGAGTGCTGCTAAACTGTTTTACTTCGCTTAAGACGCAGATAGTTAGCTAACGTTTGCTAGTTTGAGGGGTGATAAAAAGAAAAAATGAAGCGTACGTTAATTAACTCACCTATGGAGGGGTTTCACTTCTTCGGGTGCCAGTCGACCATGTAATGTTAACCCAGCATCCACAACCGCAAGCTGTGAAGCTATCAGCCTCCTCAGTTTGGCCGCGGCGGCCAGTTCCCTTGGAGTCGCGTTTCTAGCGAACTCTGCAGTAAGGAACGCCTGCTCGTACTTGGTAATACCCCCTTGTACATTCGCATCGATTGTCCCTTGCAGCCTCATCGAGAATGGGTTGATGTTGCGTAGAGGATCGGCGGTGTACTGAGATATAAGACTTCGCAACTCACGCTCCGTCGCTTCCATCGTTTCGCACGCGAACTGTTTAAAATATTTATATATAATATATACATAAAATTTGGTATACAAAATGCCCAAGGAGTACAATTTTTATCAAAATAAAATTTTTACCAGTAAGTAATTACGGTGTATGTCCGAATACATTTTGTATTGAAGTAATTTAACTTTATATTAAGTAAAAACTTTCCGACAACCTGGAAAAGTTCATAGTTGTCGGTAAAGTAGAAGAAAAAACCTAAGGCGCGTAACTCAACACCTTGGAAAGCCTAGTAGAAAGGAAACTGTGTCGTAAGGGACGTCAAGGATGGAAGCTGTCTTATAACCGTGTACTATAGTACCGAACGTGTACATTTGTTATTACGTTTTAATGAACAATGAATGAATTACACTTACTTCAACAGGTGGAATTTCTTCCACCGATCTCGATATAACTTCTGACCATCTCAGAATGCCGGGCAGCGTGTTTTCAGTCACTAATGTCGTACGTTCAATCCAGAGGCTCTGAAATGGCCAATAAAGTAGAAAATATTTTTATAATGGAAACCATGTGAATATGTATTTAAAAAAAATTGTTATTCTATTCTATGTTATATTATGTTGGTACTGGTGATTGATGATTTTTCTACCTTAAAGAAAGATGTGAAAAAACAGGAGGGGAAGAAGGAAGTAAACAAAGGAGAACACAGTATTATATTACAACTTACACCTACACTAACTTGTTACAACGGCGATATTCTGCAAGAGTATAGCACTTCCTTGGTCGAGCCAACCAATTACTAGTGCTACACTGGCACTACTCCTATTACCTCATAAACTTTTCCCTTAATTTAGACTTCTTTGCAGAATAACGCTGAAGGAAGCACCAATAATAATAATAAAAATAATAGGTTCCATCCCCATCACCTGGATGGCTGGCCGTCCACCACCGTGCGATCCAGTCGCAGTTTTCTGCCACAAACTGTGGTTATATGGAACAATTTACCACCTGCGGTGTTCCCACGTAGTTATAACATAGGGGCATTCAAGAAAAGCGCGTATGTATTCGTTAAAGGCCGGCAACGCTTCTGCGATGGCGTTGTGGATGTCTATAGGCGGCGGTGATTGTTTACCAACATGCTCGTTTGTCTGCTCTGCTATAAAAAAAACCAGGAACTAAACTAACTTTAAAGCTCACCTTAAACTCGTTATCTTTGTCGATGGGCGGTTTGTGCAGGGGGCGGTCGCACAGAAACGTGTCGACGTCGTTGCACACGTAGAAACGTTTCACGGGCTCGGGCGCGCCGCACGGCCAGTTGCGACGCGATGAGACAGGCTTCACGTTGCAAATCTGGATATCTGGTATTTATACGTTTGATTATAGTATAGATAGATAAATAGATTCATTTATTTCCCTCTGCAGAAACACACATTAAATTATCACAAAATCAACAGTACACACTGTGGAGGTATGTGGATGGAAATGGGCGATGACATATGTTATGATATGATAGCTATGATATATATTCCATATATGTCATAGCTGTTAATTATTCTACACTTTGAGTTGATGTTGTTGCCTAGCGATTCCTAAAGGGTCTACACCGGCCCCTTAGAGTCGAAACTCACCACCAACCGCAAAGTTTTTAAATTAGTCAGTATTTTGTATCCATAGGAGAAAAACTAGAGATAGGATATTTAAAAGTAATTTGGCTATGAGAGGTCTGAGGTATTAGTTCATTTTGGAAAAGGGGTCTCTTGCACAAAATAGTTTGGGAATCCCTATTAAAGCAAATTCATCAAAAGGGGAAATTTTCTGAAAATCTGAGCGCGACTATTTTTAAATGCATAAACACTGCACGCTTATCTCTTATCCAAAAAAACAATCCTTAATCCAAACCTTAACCCCTTCAGACCTGAATTATTGTTAATGGATAATAAAATATTTTTTTACTAATTATTAGTAAGAAGGACATCATAAAAACAAATGTGTGAAAAATCATACATATTTATTAAGTTGTAAGTTTCGGCATGTGCACAATTATGCACAAAAATGACAGAGGAGTAAATTAAGAAAAAGTATGTGCATAATTCTGCACACGAAGTCCGAAGGGGTTAATACAGTTTTAAAAGGAAAACGAAGACAGTGAAACTAATTTATAATAATTATTAATACTATAATAAATCTTTACTTAAGATAGGGTCCATGTTTCTATTAGTAATTATAATTATTGCCAATTGTCAAATAACATTCTCGACAAACCTCTGTGGTTTTCTGAATGTTATTTTTGTAAATTAAGTGTATTGTATTCCTATTATGAAAAAATACAATCCTAAGAAATAATCTTAGTACTTTTTTATGACAAGAGGGCAAAAGAGCAAGCGTGTCGCCTGATGGAAAGCGATCAACGCCGCTCATAGACGTCCTCGACGCTTCCAGGATCACGGAATCGTTGCCGGCCTTTAAGCTATGTGTAAGCTTGTTTTTTGAAGGTCCAAGGTTCAGAAGTGCCGCTGAATTATTATTACAAAAGTAATTAATATTTACATTGTCCATCGGCAGCTATAATGGAGTCATCGGGGGGAGTATTCCGCATAAGAATGTGAGCTGCCACATACTCCGCTTGCAATCTCTGGGTGAACGCACCAATACGCTCGTAATCCTGTCCGCGGTACACGAACTGTTTGTTCTGGGAGAAAAAATATTTCTTAGTCGAGAACTTACTTATGAATAACAGTTTCATAAGTTAGTGAAACTGTTATAGTATCATTTAAGATATTTATCACTGACAACAAATATGTTCCGTTAACTTAAACAGCTTCCATAAAATCGAATGAAGTAAAAAAAGTACCTCTTGTTAGTAAAGGGAAGTAGGTATTGCCACTCTGGTCTCTGCTGTCTGGTCATTTTTGTCGAAATTTAAAAAAATTCTTCATTGTAATCTTGACAAAATAGTGTGATTAGCCCCCATCTGATAAGTTATCCGGTAGAAACTAGATGTGTGAGGGAGATCGAGCTAGGTAGTTCACCTATATCCGGCAGTGAACTACCGAAGATTAATAATGATGATATAAAACAATTCTAATTATGGTAATAAGCAAACGAATTTGTTTTTATAGTAATGGCGTTATCTATTGGTTATATTACGATTTAAAATGATAGAGAAGAGAAAAATAGTTTTTTTTAGGTCTTTTCGTACTATTTTTTGAAAATTATATTTTATTCAAACCTTGTCCTGATGATAACAAAGAACAAAAAAGAATTATATTATTTTGTGCATTCATTCTGAAGTTATGAGCGTACATACATTTCGACGATTCAGTTTTATTTATATAGATATATTTTTTTTTATATATTCAAGCCTATCCCCCGCAGGGTTTGGCAGAGACCACAGAGCTCCATCCGCTATCATTCATGCAGCGAAATGGCTCTTCATTAGTCGCTTTTATAGATAGATATATACTCACCCTCACGAATGGGGGGCAACCTTTTCCGTAGAAGCCTACTCTGAAATATTCAGGTTCGGGTCGCAGTTGCTCCAGCACCGAGTCGAGGAAGGTGGCGTGCTTACGAAGACAGTGGGCAAGACGTGCATAGTCACACAGTTTCACCTCGTACAGTGTTGCCAGTTCGCGTAGTAGAGGCAACCCTTTCTCCCAACACTAGAAACAATTCAATTTGATTTCAACAACACTGCTTTACCCTGATAGACCAGAACTAGTATAATTAGATATACTCTTTATCATACACCAAAAACATAGTTATATGGCGGTGTTATCGCTAATAGCCACTTCAGGATGTCAGGATGATAGAAATAATTTATTAATGAACAAAGATGATAACTATAAGCAAAAATATATGTGTATATAAATGTGAGTTAACCGTAAATAATAAATGAATAAATAAGAAGATACATAGATATTTATAAATAGATTTATATAGATTATAGTATTACAATCGTTAAAAAAATATGTTCATAAAAGGTTAGTTTGTGAACATTTTTATACTCTGCATGAAAAGTGTATTCCAAGCCGCGTGGAGGAAATCAATAATTTAATGTAGCACGTACAGCTTTGTGTAACAATTTTAGGAAATTGGTCTTTTCAAGAATTAAAAAATGTACGACGAAGTTTCGAAAAAATCATCATTCAAGTCAAAATCAATCAGTAAAAATTGATATAAAAGTATTACCTTGCCCCTATCGAAATATTCGAGCACCTGGTTATACAAGGCTTCTTTGCGTTTCCATTCTGGTGTTTCAGGATGTTCCAAGTCAACACCTATTTGGTCGCTTTCCCAACTTAAGGTTTCCGCGTATAACTAGAAATAAATAATGAAAATAATTATTGTGCCCAATGACTAATTGAAACGAATTTACACAAAACTTACCAGAAGCGTACAGCCGGCTTCTACAAAGTTATCGGACGCGATGTGAAGATCGTGCAACTTGTATACGTAGCGTAGGTACATCTCTTTGCGATCAATCTCGTTCTTGTAAAAATTCTGTAAATAATGTGAAAAAATTATGTAAAAAATCCCACAACTACATAGTGATAATTACTATTCCTTATAAAAAGTTTATACCTTGCTATCTGATATGGAAACATTTTTTTTTATTAGAAGACTAGCGTTGTTTTAATATTACTAGAATGCTTGTTAAAAGCTGTAACTTAGTAAATATAGTGCTAAGAAAAAATAGTTCACATAAAAATATTAATACATGCCCACGACCTAAGATCGTAAACAAAATCTTTGTCTATTAGGCTATTGGTACTACTATTAATGGTATGTTGAGAATAAAGTATAAAATAAAGAAAATAAAAGTCTCAATGATAGCGTTTTAAACAGTCTCAGAAAAGACACTTAAATAATGTAAAGAAAGAAAGAAAAACTTTATTCAATAATCCAGAAAACAGCACAGAAACAATAAACAAAGAATATAGATATAAAATAAAAAAATACAATTTAGATTGCCAACTCTATACCTACTATGTATTAAAAATACAGAAATTATAGACTAATTATAAAAAAAAACAATAAGAATAAAAAAGAACAAAAATACCAATCATAACAATAATATATTATGTTACAAATAC
>JASFAT010003442.1:0-14046 GCA_031353405.1 Baronia brevicornis
CACTGCTCCACAAAACACGCATCACCTTGTTTATAGTTTAATTATTTAAAAGATTATTGACATGATTTTTTAAATCTTTAATTTGGATATTTTACATCAGGTGAGCTGAGTCCGCCATATCAGATATAAACATACCCATGAGAAACCGCATAGATGCACTGAGTGTGATTATGCTTCAGTTGAGTTGTCTAAACTTCGTGTGACATGTCCGATGTCATACTGGAGAAGACCATATCAAGTAATGTGCAGTCATTTATAATAAATAATATAATACCTTGTTAGGATGTTTTTATACAATCATATATTTTATATACAATTAATATTATATAAGATGTACATATGTCTGTAATATAAAAATAGTAGTAAGTAATCTAATTTAGCATTTATTTAGTGTTACTACTTACATTATCTCTATTTCATATTCGACGTCGTTTTATTCACCATAATCACATTTTAACTTTCCAAATTTTGGCGTTGATGGGGGCAGTGTGAGGTGCTATCTAAAAATATTAAAGATAATATTATTGAAATTTTCATGATCAATTTGATTATACAATGTGCCCAAAGTGCCAATTTTTTTATAGTTATAAAGTTGACCTGCATACTTTATTACTAGAGTATATTGAATAGTAATTGATGATAGAGTAACATAAATTATACTTAAGCAATGGGTGAAACTGTACTTTAAAAATGTAAAAACATGCTATATGAAAAAATATCATGGTGTTGATTTAACCGATTAATACAGAAAGTAGTCAAATGATTACAATTAAAAATTTATAAGTACATTTTTATTTTCCATTTCTATCAATTTGAATATTCCATTTTAGTATTTATTAACAACTTTATTATAAACTATATTGAATATATAAGAAAACATATTAAATACTTTTTCATGTTTATCAAATTATACATATGAAAATATTAATTTAAAAAAGCTTTTTACTTTTGTGGTGGTTACAAAAATATACATCCAAATGGACACTATTTATCACTTCTATGTACCACTAAATTATTATCTAAAAAATAAATTCTTTATAATTCCAGTAATAATTTCAATAAGTTCTTTTATAATTCCAGTGCCCACACTGCACATATGCATCTCCAGATACGTTTAAATTGAAACGTCATCTTCGCACGCACACTGGAGAGAAACCATACAAATGTGAACATTGTAACTTGTGTTTTACACAGTCTAATTCATTAAAGTCACATAAACTTATTCACAATGGTAAGCAGACCTTAAAATTGATTAAATGATATTATGATTATTTTTACATTCAGACTATAAACATATATGATATATTATACACTCCTTTGCAAAAAAAATGGGTGGTTTTGATTTTTCTACATTATTAGTAATAATTTATTTCTAAAGTGATTTTAATAGCCAAACTATGTTACTGGCACTTAATAAAGAGTCTGGGTATGAAAAAGTTAATTCCAAATTAGAAGCTTTTGCTTTTTTTACTTACTTTTCATGGGTTTGTTGTTAGAAGAGTGTCAGGCAACTAAAACTAACTTGTTAGTTTTACTAGAGTTATTTATGGCAATGGCAGAAAAGCAGTAAGAGCTAATAAAATTATAGCACTGCTGGTAGAGGGGTGTAGTCATTCAACCATCTGAAGAACATGGATTCAATACCATGAGATAGGTTCCATTCAGAGAAGGCAAGGTTCTGGGAGGACACATTGCACACAACCACGCGATGACCGCTTTTTAGTGACTTAGGCGCTGAAGAACCGCAAATGCAGTTAAAGAGACCTCATAAGAAACCTTGAAGAGATATGAGCAGCATAAATTAGCCTATGGACTGTGAGGATGAGACTTTTAGCGACTAATATAAGGCAATCGACAACCAGCACGGGCCCCCTAGTTACTCCGTAAGCACCAGATTGCTCAATTGATGTTCGCTACAAATTGCCTGTCATGCACACTTGGTAACCCAAGGAACGTACTCTTCTCTCATGAGGCTAGAATTTGTCTGCATGGTGAGGACCGATTTCGGCGAGTCTTACGAAGAACAGGGGAACGCTATGCTAACGTGTGTTTTGAAGAAATCACTCCTTATGATGGAGGATCTGTTAGTTTTTGGGCGGGCGTAACTTCCAGCTATCATACCCAGATAGTATTTATTAAAATGGCACTCTAAATGTTTTTTCTTATTAAAGTACCATAAAAATAGTTTTATCCTTAATTTCACTATACCCCAAAAATGTCCATTTTCACACAACTTTCTGTTTATATATTAATATTATCCATAGAAAAACTAATGACTAAGGTGCCCGTTATTTTTTTTTTGCAAAGGAGTTTATTTTATATAATTACAGTCTCCCAGAAGCCAGTATATGCATGTGAGTTATGTCCAACTAAATGTGGTCGCAAAACTGACTTGCGCATACACGTACAAAAGCTACATACCTCTGATAAGCCATTAAAATGCAAAAGATGTGGAAAATCGTTTCCAGACCGATATTCTTGCAAGGTCCATAATAAGGTGAGATAAAATATAGATTAATCAATTTATTTTTAAAAATACTAGTATTATAATTTTTGAGGGATTGTTTTGTGGTGTGACTAACGATTCATTGCATCCACAATTAATAAAGTTGTTAAATTCATCTGTTCTTATTCAATCATGGAGATATGTGTTGGTGGATGCAAAGCTATGTCTAGGTTTTTTGGGATTAATATCTCAAAACATATATATTATCACAGTTCTATAAATAATTCATCTGAAATTAGCTGTAATACTACTTGTTATTAAATAATTACTATGTAACTTGTAATATTATAGTAAATAATATAATACAAGATTTTTAGTACATGAATTGAGATGACCCTAAAATGATGTATTGATATTTATTCTTTTTGCAATTTGGCTATGGTATAGGTGTTTTTTTGTGCTTCTGTTTGTAGTAGTAGGTCCGGAACTTGGGTTCCATTTGTGTAATCATATTCATAATCCATTTTGAAATTCTTCATCTATGGTGAATTAAATTTATAACTATTCTATAATTATTCACAGACTCATGAGGGAGAAAAGTGTTTCAAATGTGATCTTTGTCTCTATGCCTCTACTACTTTACGACACCTAAAGTCTCATATGCTTAAACATACAGATGAGAAGCCATTTGATTGTGACCAATGTGACCAATCCTTTAGGTAAGTCATTATATATATTATTCCCCTTATACTTCTACGCTTACGTTTTTCGAGTATATAGAATTAAATATGATATTTATTTTCATCATGTTTTGTGAGTTAAAATAACAAAATTGCATTAGAATTAAATTTTAATGATATTGAATGGTCAAATACTTTGTTTTGGGCTCTTTGATGGCCTTATAAATATAATTATAGTTCATCTTCATGCTTACAGGCAAAAGCAATTGTTACGGCGTCACCAAAATTTGTACCATAATCCAAACTATGTTCCAAAACCTCCTAAAGAAAAAACTCATACCTGTCATGAGTGTAGCCGCACTTTTGCCCATAAAGGAAATTTAATTAGACACTTGGCAATTCACGACCCAGATTCCGGACACCATGAAAGAGCTTTGGCCTTAAAGCTTGGACGACAGAAGAAAGTCAAATATGTTAATGGAAAGATAAAAGTAAGATGATTTTGTATCATTTTATTCTAAGTACTGGTTATTTCTTTATCCATCACAGCACAGATAAAATTGATTGTTGTTTTGCATATGTTAAAATTTAATATGTTAATTAGTTACAGTAATTTATTATTTTTATTATAATTTTTTTTTATTTTAAATGTAATCAATTATATACCTGTTATATTACAAATAATAAACAATTTTAATATTTATTGTATAATTAATGTATTATAATTTTATTTATATAATACAATAATTAATTATTGTATTATATAAATAAAATTTTTTTTTTCAATATTTTTACACTATAATTGATTTCTGCAAAATCTGATGTAAACTTGTACTCTGAGTCACTATTGTAGATTATAGCGAACCCAATCAGTCAAATGTAATGGTTACTGATAATTACAAGCTAAAATGTAATGCATTAATCTAATAATATCAATTATGTATATAACTGAACTGTATGGTTAGTAATATACATAATTATTGTTTCGTATTTGCATAATGTTTACTTTAGTTTTAATGAGAAATATTTGAAATGAGGATATTATAGCTTATCAATACATACAAATTTCTCAGTTTGGGGTACATACCGCCTTCCATCTTTACTAGAAGATGGTGACTGTATTTTATTTATATTATCTCTGTATTGCTATGAGCAAACTTCACATACATATGTAAAGTATTAGGTGTACAAATAAGTTTCCGCGGTTTGTCAAAAGATGGCCCCACCAGAAGGTTATGGAGAAATTGTCAGATGTAAAACGTAATATCCCAAGTTTAGTCATCTGGCAACACCATAACCTTAAAGTACTAGTGATTCCGTATCAGCATCACGTAATTTTTTTCGTGCAAAAATGTCAAGTTTTATTCCGAATAAGCATCATTTGCGGGAACTTTTGATTTACTTCTTTAATGTGAAAAAATCTGCAGCTGAGGCGCATCGATTGCTTCTAGAAGCATATGGTGAAGCTGCTTTAAGTGAGAGAAGTTGTCAGGAATGGTTTCAAAAGTTTAAGAACGGTGAGTTTGACGTTAAAGACAAAGAACGCAGTGGAAGGCCGAAAGTGTACGAAGACATGGAATTAGAAGTACTATTGGAGGAAGATTCGTCCCAAACGCAAAAAGAACTTGCACTTACTCTACAAGTGACTCAACAAGCAATTTCACATCGTTTAAAATCGTTAGGAATGATTCAAAAACAAGGAAATTGGGTTCCATATGAACTAAAGCCGAGAGACGTTGAACGCCGATTATGCATGAGTGAAATGCTGCTTGCCAGGAATAAAAAAAAGAGTTTTTTGCATCGTATAGTCACTGGTGACGAAAAATGGATTCACTACGATAATCCAAAGAAGAGAAAGTCATGGGTTAAACCCGGCGAACCATCAACATCGACAGCTAAGCCGAATATTCATGGAAAAAAACTCATGCTGTGTATTTGGTGGGATCAGCTTGGTGTCGTGTATTATGAATTGCTGAAACCAAGCGAAACCATTACTGGAGCTCTCTACCGAACACAATTGATGAGATTGAGTCGGGCACTTAAGGAAAAACGCGCCCATTACTACTCCAGACACGACAAAATTATTCTTTTACACGATAATGCTCGTCCACATGTTGCGGCGCCGGTAAAAACATACTTGGAAACACTCAACTGGGAAGTTTTACCCCACCCGCCGTATTCACCAGACTTAGCCCCTTCTGATTATCACCTGTTCCGGTCGATGGCACATGGTCTGTCTGAGCAGCGCTTCACATCATATGAAGACACCAAAAATTGGGTAGATTTGTGGATAGCGTCAAAAGATGAAGAGTTTTTCGACGGGGTATCCGAATGTTGCCAGAAAGATGGGGAAAAGTAGTGGCAAATGATGGAAAATACTTTGAATAAAACGTAATGTACTTTTCCTTTACAATAAATTCCTAATTTTTTATAAAAAACTGCGGAAACTTATTTGTACACCTAATATAATACTTTAGTAGTATAATACTCTAGTAAGCTGGTTTTTGCGATTATTTTATGCAACAAAAAGATTGTGATAAATGTATTTTCATGATTGTGAATAAATATTAATTCAGAAATATAGGCTAATTTTACTTTGGGAATTTGGTTCCCCCATGTTTTGTAGAAATGTAATGTAATAATTATTACTGCTCAATAATACTTTCTCTTAATTTTCTTTTAAAATAGTCATTTCATATTCACTTTTTTAATGTTTCAATCATATTTGGTGTACTGAGTTCCTTATCAAGGCTATTGCCTATATATATAATGCAATGCTCTGAGAATATAAGTTTTAATTTACTGTAAAGTATTTTTTCATGCGAATTTTTTTATTTGACATTGCATCTGAAATACTGCAAAATATATGTTAAAGTTTTTGATAATGCAGGCGAATGTTAGTAATAGTTTTTTATGGTTCAACACTGCTTTGCGTGCTAGCAATCTTCATGATTTTGTAAGTGTTAAATCTACTTGACTTTAAGTATTTAACAATTTTAAAAATCAGTATTATCAGTGACTGTAAAATACATTTTGTCATCATAGGATATACGCGTAGAATCTGACAATGATCAAATGATGGAAGACGAAGATGTAGAAGAGGAAAATATAAAGATTGATAAAAATTTAGAAGAATCAGAGTTCGTAACAGTTTCTGACGGAGATGGACAACAATATGTGGTACTCGAAGTAATTCAACTTGAGGACGGTTTGGAACAGAAAGTGGCATTAGTCACACCCCAATACATTGAGGGACATGGTAATTACTTTTAGCTTCTTTCTGACATATTTCACACCTTTAACAATCCTAAATGTATATTTAATAACTGCATACATTTCACCAAATTTTAATTGATTCATAACCGATTTTAAGTGCTCAGTATAAATTGATTATGCAAATGGATCACCAGTTTTCTTAGGGAGCTGAGCGTAAAATTCATTTTAAACGGTTTTTGCTTGTTTTTTGTTGTGTTCCACAAGGCTGTGTGCATTCTCCTACTTTTTTATAAATTAGAAGCATGCATTGTTATTCAGACATGCCTCATACACCGGCTGTGGAAATATTTCTCGGCGGCGTTGATTGCTTTCCATCAGGCGACACGCTTGCTCGTTTGCCCTACTATCCCATGAAAAAAAAAAAAAATGAAAAATTAGTACTTAAATAATTCAATAAATAAAATATAATTTTTTATGTCAAAAGAAACAAAGAATTCAAATTATAATTTTTCCTAATAATATCACTTTGAATTATTTGAAGTGAAATATTAATTTAAAAAAAATTTACTAGCCGAGGAAGAGGAGGAAGAAGAGAATCAAGATGAAGAAAGAAAAGATAGAGTAGCTATAGAAAAAGAAAGGGAAAAAATGGAAAGGAACATTAAAATTGAAAATGACGTCGAAACATGCTTCGGTTTTGACGTAAGTATCTATAGCAAAGTTCCCATAAAAACAGAAGGAATAAAAAATATTTTTTGTACAATAGACTCCCGTAATAAACCCGAAAACATGGGTCTTAAAAATCTAGTGTTCTGAACACATGGCAAAACATGTACATCAAATCCTACACAGGCATTTTTTAAACATGGAATAAATTTCATTGTTCAAGCTAACAACCTTGGGTCATAGGCATTATTCATATAATTTAGCATTGATGTATCACTTTAGTTTAACCACATATCTATGCTAAGAAAATAACAGTTACATACTGTTTTGAAGATGTGATGATTTTCAAAATAAAATCCATAATGATACCCAGATTACTTCTTTTTAAAACCCGCTTAATTGACTAGCCTTGGATCACAAAATATAGATTATGATTATTAATCATCTGAACATGTTTCTTGATAACAAATAGTTTTAATTTTGAAGAATGTGCCTCTAATAATTTAAGCAGCAAATAGCTCATTGGTTAGATTGTGCTTAACAATCTGTTGTTTTGATTCTACCATTGAACTATGGATATGACCATATTAATAATACAAACATTATTAACTTACAACAGTAACAAGATTTTTGGTAATATTAGTTGAAAACAAAAAAAATATTTCAAGACCATTTAGTAATAGGATCTTGATCATTCAAATTAACTAGAAGGTTAGAGACTTTATAAGATTTAATAGAGTTAGGAAAGACGTCTTCATACAGAACATGGATTGTATACACAATGTAAAATTATGCGAATGATTTTTAAATTTTTTTAAATTAATTTTGACATTTGTTCCAAACAATTGGCGACCTTATAGAAACCGAGGAACCGTCTTACAATTAAGAATTGTGAGGAAAGTGTAGGAACTGATTATGAAAGTCACTATAAAACCCTTTGATGATGAAAATTAAAAAAAAATTAAAAAATGTCATATGCATTGATAATGTGAGGGATCAATTGATATATCAAACGCGTACGAAAAGGTAACGTGCTTGAACATAATATATTGTATGTCACATTGTATGGGAGTATAATGTGACATACAATATATTATTTTCAAGCACATTACCTTACCCACGGAGTGAATAGTCGCGGGTTCGATCCCCGCATCGGAATAAATATATGTATGGCCTACAAATATTTATTCAGAGTCTAGTAACCCCGCCAATCGACATTGGACAAACATGGTTGGTTAAATGGAGAAATGGAGAAGCCCATGCTCAGCAAGTAGGAAAAATAAGGGCTAGGGGGAAAAAAGACAATTAAAATATTAACGATATTATTTCACGAATACTGTATTAGCTATTATAAATAATATAATATTTTTATCTTTGCAGGTCGAGGATGATGAGCGTGAAGAAGAAAATGCATTTAATGAAAATGCCATCCTAGGTTTAGTTTAATTATGTAAATTACTTCTAGAGTTTCTAGTTTGTGATACCTGTGTATAAAATTAGTGTTTTATACATATTACAATCTTGGAACAAAAGAAATGTAGTGCTACATTTATTCTGTTTTCAACAATTATGTTATTTTTGTATTTGTACGGGTGTCCTTTTACAATGGAAAGATCAATATTAATTAAGTTATTTTTATATCTAATTTATGTTTTTGTCATTTATAAATTACTTTCATCCATTAAATGTTAGTCACGGGATAATCTTTGAGATTATCTGTTTGAGCAAAGATGGAGCACCCATATTTTTTTGTTTTTTTTTCTTACAAATTAAAAACACTAGCTAATTCAACTCCTAACCTGTAAAAAATAAAACAGAAAGAGAATTAAAATAAAAACGTCTAGCTAACATATATATAAATAAGGTCTAACATGAAAAATAGGCTCCATTATTAATTAATAATAAAAATAATTGTTAATCGGAATAAAGTAAGCTTCGATAATATAAACAATAATTAAAGCATAGTCGATACAAGACATAGAACTTTGTTCCAAATGGTTCACAGAACTTGTATTTTCAAGATAAGGGGTATGTTCTTAATTGAAAACCTCCGTTGAATTGAGCTGCTGGAACTGTAGAACCTCAGTTTTGTGTGTCGTTATCCCAAGACCCATAAGTATTTTCACTGGACTTTACCGATAGTGAGTGTAACTATTGTAAATAGATAGAGATATATTCTTCAGAAATAAATGTATATACAAAGTGTGGTGTTGTCGCAAAAGTAATTACTTCCAGTTTATCTTGTACTTGAAATGTTGAAACCTTGAGTCTTAAAATCCTAAAAATTACTTTTTAAAATTCGATTTAAATGATTAAATTGAGGGAGGTTTTTTCAGAAACATCATTCCATTACCTTACCACTTACTTCATTAAGCGTGAAATATTTTCTTAGACGTACAATTGAAAATATTTAATCAGGCATATTATGATACAAAGATTACTTAAATTTACATCATAAGTTTTCAGTATATTAACAACATAAATAAGTAATCATTTAATATATTCTTTACGTCTCTGTAGTATTAGGTTGAAATTACATTTCAGAAATATTATTGTTGAGTAGGTTGGATGTAAATTTTATTAATAATGTTAAAATAATTTTGTTTAGTTTCATTTATATTGTCACGATGTTCAAGTTACGATAATTTGAATTAAGAAATAGGTGTAACAAAAATATTGTAGATTTAACTTTTTATTGTCGTGTGAAATCATATTGTTAGCCTTTAGGCCTTCATAATTATATCTTAAGGACTTGCGAACAGGAGATACGCAAGTTGTGGAAGATAATAAGTAAGAAAAACGATAAGAAAATGGGAGAAAGCGATCTACAGACTTTCAGGTCAGATACACATCTCTGCTTACATCACTGTGGGAGAGAAAAGCCGGGACGTTCATTAAGAAACAGCGTGAAACACAAAAATAACTTGTGTAGTCCACGAATCAGTGTCTCATGTATGTGTGTAGGTGATGATAGGCTTACCAGTCTAGGATGGCGTTGATGAAACGCTTGTACAGTCACCATTATATACTGTATCCTGGTCACAGCTGAAAATGTGGCCCTCCCACGGTAGTTAGATTTAATTATAATAATTCAATGTATTAAATAAGAATAGATGATGATTACATGTTGTTTGTAGAAGAGGACCTCATTATTAAAAAAGTTGATTAAAAATCAAATATCTTTGTCACCAATACCTGGCTGCTCTTAACTGTCAAAGCCACTTTGTGGGTATTGAATAACTATAGAAATACATATTTACTTGTTTATAGAAGACGGTGCAATTATTAATAAAGCTGATTAAAAGTCCTTGATCATGAATTTTGTTTCAATGCTCCCCAAAAAACTTGATCCTGATAAACACATACAAAAAAGAGCTACAGTTTAGTAAAAAGTATAATTAAAATCTACTAAAGCTCTTACTTCCTGTATGAGACAAGAAAAAAAAATTGTCAAACCAAGCTATTTTTTAAATATCTGTATACGACAGCGGTACACTTAGAATTTTAGCAGCTATTATACCGATACTTTGTTTCAAAGCGAATGTTTTCCACCACACCCTTGGTTCTATTTCCTTAGTCGTAGCCCGCAGCAAAAAGTTGGTAAATGATTAAATGACAAAATAGAATTAATAATGCTAACATATAAGAATATGTGGCGTAACACAAACACGCAAGTCATTTTTTTACTACCTAAAGATTCCGTCCTATGTAATTCAAATAATTTGTCAATTTTGTAGTCAATGCTATTATATCCATATTAAATATTCATCTACCTAAAGATTTATTTAGTACGAAAGAAAACTTTCAAAAATCGCTGAATGTGGATTGAATTTAATTCGGATAATGCCTGTCCACGAATATATATTAGGTTATTAAATAGATTTTGACATATCCAAAACGTCAACACAAACCTTTCTGACTCGTTAGTGATTTTATTGTGGCGTCATATATTTTTTTGTATTGTATCGTTTGTTGTGTAAAATGTAAAGCAAGGCAAGGATGAGACAGAAAGATATTTATATATTATTTCATCAAAAAAATTGAAAACCATTTTTACTTAAAATCTTATATTAGACAGGAATTCGAATAGCATTTTAATTATTAAATACTGTTTTACTTGAACGTGAAAAATCATCGAAGAACATCACATCTTATTTCGGATAATTGCAATAATTCAATATATAACAGGACGTGAATGCTATCCGATGAAGAATTCATTAAAATTCATCTTCATTGGATAGCATTCAAAATTTAAGAGTTTAAAATGAAATTTTGTTTCCATTAGTGCCTTTCTACATTTTCTTCACTTGGAAACGCAACAAAGATTTAGTTTTTAATAACATATTTAGAAGCGCTTACACATGAATTACTTTCTTCTTCCTAATACTGCATTAAGAATGATACATAAAATGCATACTCTAAAATTCCACGTGAAAGACGAGAAATGGTATTTAATAAAACAATACAATGTTTCAGTGATTTAATATTACGCTAATTTATAAAATTATTCGTTGCAGATATAGTGTTAATGTAGTAAGTATAATTTCGCAATATATAAATAAATAGTTAAGCATTCGAAGTTTGGCAAATATAATGATTAATATATATTTAGATTTTATTTACTTAAGATTTTGTTTGCTTATTTCTAGTGGCGAGCGATAGGCGACAGTTTGTATTGCATTTCGTTACCTCACATACCTATACCATAATTGGTTCTCAAAGTTTCCTTACCTTTTTACAATTTTACTTTTTTCCTCATTTACAATTTCCCACTAAGTCACCGTGCTATCTCTTTCGACTGAAAATGTCCTCGTCCGGAAAGGGTTAAATATTGTTAATAAATAGTTCAAATGATTATAGAGTAGTTTCACTCATTCAAACTTTTAGGAATTGTATTTTACTGGGTGGTCAAATACTTTGAGCGGTAATGTATATATGAGGTCACAGATGTAGGAAAGAATGTGACTTTCGCACCGAGTCAGCGCAGTGAGCGCGACCACTGTGTAAACATTAGCGTCATTTTTATCGCATTTATTATATTGGTCCTAGTATTTACGACTATTCAAGTCAATAATAATATCCATAAATACTTAGTGAAAGTGCTCTATACAATACAATGTAACCGCAAATACTAAATTGCCATGTTATTAATCTTTAAAAACTTACAATTAGATCTTCAACAAACCCTATGGCAAGAGGGTGGTTTGTAAACATTATTTCATATTTTAAGATTGTAATGAAGATTAT
Source organism: Baronia brevicornis (assembly GCA_031353405.1). Taxonomy (NCBI): domain Eukaryota; kingdom Metazoa; phylum Arthropoda; class Insecta; order Lepidoptera; family Papilionidae; genus Baronia; species Baronia brevicornis. Next base: position 12,256 of record JASFAT010003442.1, read on the forward strand.
GATGAATACAATCTGCCATGTTGGGGCCCTGACTTTCCGCTAAAAGTGAAGCTACGAACGCTTCTTGTTTCTTCAGTCTAATAACAAGAGGTTCCCAAGAGCCGTAATTAAGGTCCATTAATTGGACAGCCTTTTTTATTATCTTGTGCGCTTCTAAACACCAATCCCTGTAACAAAATTAATTCTACATTATGTTTTTCATAAGTTCAAATTCCAGGCGAAAATGAAAGTGAAAATTGCTTTGGGGATGGTTCAACTAGTAATAAATGAAATTAAGTAAACAATATTTATATATGCATATTAATAAAATTTAAACATACTATTTATAGAAATAGACATAAAATAATATAAAAAAATCAACAAATACTTTGCAACGAATAAACTCATCCCGGTAAAGAGGACTTAAAAATCCCCGAACTTTAGTTTTGAAAAGAAATTTGTTTCTTTTAATGTCAAGAAAATTTTAATGTCTTATGTAAGAGAAGACTACAATAACGAGAATAAAACCCTCACTACATAATAAGCGATCACTAGATTACAGGAGGTGTGACTAGACACTCTCAGTCATCTACATACTATATAAACGTATCATATTAAAACAAAATGTTTTTCTCGTCCAATACAGAACGGCAAATTAATAGGTAAATACCTAATACCACAATTCATTACAGATAAATATATTACAATGTAGATACATGCCTGTGATCGGGATGTTGCGGTGATTTGAAAATTCTTTCCAACATTACATCTGATAACTTTCTTAGCTCGTGTGCTACCTGCAATATAATTCCCAAGAGATATTACAAACATACGATCCTCATAAAATTGTTATTTGTATTTATAATATTAGGTGTACAAATAAGTTTCCGCAGTTTTTTATAAAAAATTAGGAATTTATTGTAAAGGAAAAGTACATTACGTTTTATTCAAAGTATTTTCCATCATTTGCCACTACTTTTCCCCATCTTTCTGGCAACATTCGGATACCCCGTCGAAAAAACTCTTCATCTTTTGACGCTATCCACAAATCTACCCAATTTTTGGTGTCTTCATATGATGTGAAGCGCTGCTCAGACAGACCATGTGCCATCGACCGGAACAGGTGATAATCAGAAGGGGCTAAGTCTGGTGAATACGGCGGGTGGGGTAAACTTCCCAGTTGAGTGTTTCCAAGTATGTTTTTACCGGCGCCGCAACATGTGGACGAGCATTATCGTGTAAAAGAATAATTTTGTCGTGTCTGGAGTAGTAATGGGCGCGTTTTTCCTTAAGTGCCCGACTCAATCTCATCAATTGTGTTCGGTAGAGAGCTCCAGTAATGGTTTCGCTTGGTTTCAGCAATTCATAATACACGACACCAAGCTGATCCCACCAAATACACAGCATGAGTTTTTTTCCATGAATATTCGGCTTAGCTGTCGATGTTGATGGTTCGCCGGGCTTAACCCATGACTTTCTCTTCTTTTGGATTATCGTAGTGAATCCATTTTTCGTCACCAGTGACTATACGATGCAAAAAACTCTTTTTTTTATTCCTGGCAAGCAGCATTTCACTCATGCATAATCGGCGTTCAACGTCTCTCGGCTTTAGTTCATATGGAACCCAATTTCCTTGTTTTTGAATCATTCCTAACGATTTTAAACGATGTGAAATTGCTTGTTGAGTCACTTGTAGAGTAAGTGCAAGTTCTTTTTGCGTTTGGGACGAATCTTCCTCCAATAGTACTTCTAATTCCATGTCTTCGTACACTTTCGGCCTTCCACTGCGTTCTTTGTCTTTAACGTCAAACT
>JASFAT010002897.1:0-93217 GCA_031353405.1 Baronia brevicornis
GACCTCTTACAGTTTGGTTTGCCCTTACAATCTAAGGTTATGAATTCGATTCTACCGTTGAACACATGATATCAATTATTTTATCGTAGCGCAAACATCAGTAACTAACCAATAAAACTAACTTAGTGGGCTTGATATACAAGAATTCTTTTATAATAATACATAAAACATTACTATTCTTCTTTTAAAAAAAATGCTGTGAGCCACTTCAGCTCCAGTATTATTTTAATAAATCCTAAAAGGTTAAACTATGCAGGATATATTATGTCATATTTAAGCACTTTAAATGGATGTACAAACATTGACACACCTACTTTTCTAGTAAGCTAGTCTATATTTCTCACAGACCAGAAACGCTTCCAAAATGCGGCTAAGGGCGGCGATGATTGTTTTCTATCAGAAACATGTCTGCTCGTTTGCCTTCCTTAAGTTGAAGTCATTCCCTCTTCCGTATCGTCGTCGTCGCTCATTTATCGAATGACTCTATTTTCTTTTTCAATACAAATTGAAGAAAACTTCGGATACAATGTTTTTAAAACTTAATACACATAAAAAAATTGCACCCAGCAAACTTAAAAATAATTTTATATATTATATTATAGTCAATAGTATATATTTGTTTTAAAATACCAATCTACTGTCACGTATATGTAATTATACAAACATGTGGTGAAAAAATACCTTTTTAAGAATATATGATTTTGGGTATTATTGAGGTAAAAGATTAAAAGTATTTTTATTATTTTATGAAGAGTAAATTAAAATTGAACAGATATATTTTCTCCATATAAGCACAATTGCAGATCTCTGTGTTACTATAGCGGGCGACACAATGTTCCGTTTGAAATGACTCTTATTTTCTCATGTTGCTGCAAGGATTAATGATTTTCGCAGCTTAATTGAAGTACTTGTGTAATCCCTTCACCTACAAAGTTGAATTTGCACGCGAGACTTATGGAAAACTTTATCTTACCAACAGTAAGATTAATTGCTACAACGTCATGATACCGAAAGAAGGTCGGAAAGAGCTAAAATGGCCGTTATTTATTAAACTTAACTCGCATTACATCATGAAAATTTTATAGATGGTATAAACTTATACTAATTAATTTACTTTCGAGATTTTCGTATTTTTTAACCATAAGGTTAAAAGATATTCTTATAAGGCAGCCTACCTTCACTATAATTTAAGGTTAATTATTTATTCAAAAAACAAAAAATGTACAATTTATGTAAAATACAATTTAATTGTTAATTAAATAAATTCGAAGAACATGAAATACTGCAATAAAAGTGTAACAGTTATATAAAATGGAAAACAAATTAAAAATAAGACATGCTTATGCTTATATTTAATAATCGTGTTTTCTTTTTTCCATCACCCATATATTTATGTCCCAAAGCTGGGCCACAACACACTTGTCCAACGAGAATTTGCGCGATACCCAAACTCGAAACGAATATCTGTAAGCCATATATTTATCTCGATGTGAGAATCGAACCTACGGCCATTGACACCGAAGGCTTAGCTTTACCACTTAGTCAAATAAGTCATCATTTTAACCAAAATCCAACACCAAACCACTTTTAGTGATTAATTTATGCTTTAGTTAATTTCTGAGTAATTTCCAGGTACTATTTCATAAGTTAAAAGTTAAAATAAAAGTATTTATTGATATGAGTTCGCCACTGAGCCAATTAAGTCGATATCATTTTATCCTTTCAAATAACTTTTAATTTTCAAAATATAATTTATTATATAACCGGTATAACCGGGAATAATGCGGTCATCCCCGCATCCACACCCGGCCTGGATGAACGCGAACAAAGCACGACCCGGGCGACGCTGACACTGACATACATGGTAATACTAAGTTCCATTTACGTTAATAATGGCAAGTAATTAATTTGGTATAGTGAAACACATTTCATTATATAATAAGTCTGTGTGCATTTTTACAGGAAATATAATGTTACGAGCTGGGGTTAGGGGTACAGAAAAATAAAATCGGGCACTAGTTTCATTTCTTTTCACTTAACTTCCACTTCTTTTCATTTAAAATTTATATTTATATTCTTTCGTTTTAAATTTTTTTATTAAACTCCTTCCACACACCGTCAGCTCTTATATGGATAAAACCATCGAAAGCTCTAGCATTCCCAAAATTCGAAAATGTTCTAGTGATGTGGTCTTTTCTAGATATCATCCTGTCTCTTTCCCACGCGCATCTATTTTCTATTAACTTGTCACGTATCGGCGGACGTTTTGATGATTTATTTTTTAAATCGTTTTATAAAAAAAATAATTTTTCATATGTGTTACCCAACAATACTATGGATTATTTGTATATGATACTTGCTATTATATTGTACATAATGTACATACTGAACGTATGTTAATTATTATTTTTTTAGTATATATTTTAAGACTTACGTTTGTGCGCTCAAGGAAATAGTTTAAGAACGGATAAATAAAATACACAACAGAGTTTACAATCATCTGAATAAAGTTATAATAGTAAAAAATATAAACTCATATAGCAAAATAAATTCTTGAGTTAAGCTGACGGAAGATTAAATTATACGAGAAATAGTAGCAGAGAAGATGGCGTTTGACCTAAGTCTGATTTATATCCGACGAATCAGTCGAGTAATATCCGGAAAGATCTAACCGGGAACGTGTATGTTAATAGGTAAAGGAAATTATATAACATTTAATTCTTGGAATTATGTTACATAATCTTACTTTTTTTTAATCATAAATTAAAATGTCTTATTTATCTTAATAACTTTCCCGCTGATGTCAAGCATCTTCTATCATTTCGAAACTTATTAATTGTGGTTAGATTATATTTTGTGTTTTAGTGCCTTTCTTGTCAAATTTTTAATGAAAACAAATAATTTAGAAGTTTTAAAACATATATAAAACCACTGAACTTTATAGCTGACTAAATTGACAAGGAAGAAATCAAATTAACTCAGAAACAATTGCAAGCGCCGGCTCAGAAAGTATTCCTTTTTTAATCAAATTAAATTAATTTTAATCTTACTTCCTAAGTGCAAAGAGTTTCGGGCATCTTAGTCAGACCATGAAAAGGTAAACTGGCAACATTACTTATTTATTCAAGTCGTGTACCCACTAGGGTCACGCCTCACGTTTATGGCAACAATAAAAAGTAAAACAACACGTCCATCTGACGAATGAAATATCTAATGGGATTCTTCGTGGCATTAGGTCTTAGAAAATTGTTTAGGTACTACAACCTTTAGTACTTTGAAAATGTTCGTGCTGAGGCACAATTCACAGCAGTGATATTGATAGTTAATATAATTGAGCCTGAAATGTTAAAAATTAATCAAGCAAGCAATTTATACTTTTCCCTTTAAAATATTATAAACATGTGAAAAGATTGCTTAGATAGTTTGACCACATAAAGAAGATGGATGGATGGTGGGTGGAAAATATCTTGACTATATCGCTGAAGTTTCCAACGAGGGCCAGGTCAAGAGTACCATTAACCAACGAACTTGTATGGAGAGAGTGATGAGTATGGATGAAGCAAAGAAAGTGCGCCGGGATCATAGCAGATGGAGGTCTCTGTATGTAAGTATGTATGTACATATGTAAAATATAAGCTTCGGATATCTATGGATGGCGTAACGATCAGTTGATGGAAAGTTATTTCATCAACTGATACGCCTGCTCATTTGCTTTCATAATATATAAAAACGGCTATTGTCATTGATTGGAATATTTTTAAGACTGTAATTATGAAATTAGGAAATTATACCTAAGATATGATCTCCTCCTTGTAAAATCTAATTACGTAAAACTATCTCACAAGACCGTTTATTAGAAATAAGGTTACGTCGGCTCATGAAAACTGATGACTGGATCTCTCCATCATATGAATATTCAAGATGGCAGCGACGCGTTGAGGGAATAATTAAAAATAATTATATAAGGGGTCCAAGCTCACAAGCCCGCGTTTTAAATTCATAACTCCCTTATATACTTACCTGTGTTACGAAATTATTCTCGGAGGACGTTTAAAACGAGAAATTTTATTTTAAACGTTATATGAACAAATGAAAAGAGAATTTACCCATCGAAAATATAAAGTTCTAAAATATTTTGTGATAATTCGCTAATAAAAATGAAAAGTAAAAGTAGTAGTCTTAAAGTATAACTTTCTCGTATTCCTGATTATTACTGGTTCTCTTATATCCTTCATTATCCAAGAGAACATGCCACTGCGTGTTTGGCACTATTATAAAAACAGAAGAGATGGAGGAAGCAAATCATAAGAGCTTCGTAAAAAAATGGAATTCGAATATTGAATTACGAAAGTATACAAAAGGCCAGTAATGGAGCGTTTGGTTTACGCCGAACCAGTTAGTAGTGCTTGCGACCTCAATTTTGAGTAGTCAGTAACATAATGGATGCAAGCAAAGTTTACTTAAAAAGTGGCTCATTCTAAAGAAGTGCATCCGCCCTCTATTAGCAAAGAAGAGCAAAAGATCTAAGTAATTAGCATTTGTAAGCAATGTCTTATTGAACGGTAGACCTTTAAAATAAAAAGCTACCTTCGAAGCCTCAAAATAGTGAAAATAAAGTCTTTGAGGTGAAGATCACCAAGCAGGCCTTAATGATGAATACTTGAGGTCATGATCTTGAGAAATTTTGACAACATCATGAAGGTATTAGTGGTAGCCAGCATTATAGATACTTGTAAGTGAAGAAAACAACCGTTAGTTATCATAGAAAAGTAAGCAAAGTCGCTCTCATACATTATTATTTTATAATTATTTATTACTTTATAACTTTTAAAACTTTATAATAACTACCATACAAGTAACAGCGTACATCGCACTTTTTTTCAGTAAAACCAACCAAAACTCGTAAAGTGCGCTAATGACGTAACTATATCCTCGCCTGTTTGTTCGAGCATATCTTAATGGTACACTAATAATTAATTTCGTTCATTACACTTTTCTATTGAAAGTAAATATAACTTGTACGCAATGAATTATTTCAATAACGTAAGTGAAAATAAAAATTTGCCTTATTTGAATAGGCCAGCTCAACCAGGGAAGTACCACATCCTCACAGAATGTCGGCGTTAAGACGTAATACTTTTTTGTGTAACCATAATTCGTATGGTGAGATCAGGGTTTCAGAGGCTCAACTCTTTGCCCCTTCCATGACTTCCTTCTTCCCCTCACATTATGGTTTCTCTTCATCTCAGTAGTCAGCGCAACTGTAGTGCCTTAATATTGCAGATGTGATATGTAGTGGTGATTACTTACTATCTGATGACCCGCTCGCTCGTTTACCTACTCTTAAAAAATTTAAACTTTAAATACTCCGGGGCACGATTCACAAGGGACTATTATAAAATAAATATAGTTTGTTATACGGAAACGTAAAAAGTATTAGTGAGAAGATTTAAATTGAAATATTAATGCACATTTTATATCGAAAGATTAAAAAAGACAATAAATATTAACGTCCACTGTATTTTTCTCTCGAAAATTTTGCACTATGAAAGTAATAACAAATAGTAAGTTATATTATTTTTGTTCGTTGGGACTGTTATAATGATTTCTAAGAATATGTCTATGATTCATTTCACAACATGATGACATCTTTTCTTTTGTTTTAATTTTTGCTTTGATCAAATTTTGTTTATAATTAGGTTGCTATTAATCGTTTTTTTTTTAAAGACCAGTGCTGCGAATATTACTTGCTAGCTTATAACATTGATTGTACACTGTAATACTGAGCGGCAAACAAGACTGAACACGTATTTGTACGGTAATAGGGAAATATTGGAAGAGATTAAATTATGAATTCAGAACGGACCAATTATATCGCAGTATTAGTTCGGAGCGTTTACAATTCGAAAATCGAGAAATACTGGGCACCGAAAACCAGTTCTATTAAAGCCAATAAAATAAATAACAAATCTACTTATTAGTTTTATATATATATATATATATATATATATATATATATATATATATATATATATATATATATATATATATATATATATACTTTCATTTTCCAATAAATATTAATTCTTCTGTGTTCGCAATTATGCTTGGAGAAATATACTATATAAAAGCAGATATAGCTCAGCTGGTAAGGATCGAGCTTACGACGTGGTCTCTTATTATATATCCTATATTTGACCTCAATCCCGAGTCGTAAGCTAACATTGTATTTATGACAAATTTTATATTTATATGTATATTTTATTTAATTTGTAAATCATTATTCTGATATTTTCCAGTTATTTATATTAGATAAAGACCATATTTTATTCCAATAAAGACCATATCGATGATATTATCGTGTCAACTCTGTTCTTCATTTTATTAAAGTTTTATTCTGCTTAGCTTAATTGAGACCTTATATAATTACATTTAAAACTTATAAAGTAATAAATAACATTTACGAAAACTACCTTACAAAGTCCCTATAAAGTTTGTAACAACTTCATCCATTACCGCTAATTAGTTTTCCATATATACATGAAATTGCCTATTAGATTCGATATAACTACATTTCTACGTATTTTTCTTCGACAAACATTGATATAATAAAATTAGGAGCAGCAATGTAAACGAAATTTGAGAGCAAATTTTTATAGATTGTATGAGATAGCATGAATGAGTTTGTATATTATGTGCTACAGATTAACTAAACTAAATTTGAGGTCTATTATACAATATAAGGATATAATATACTTATTATTCATAAGAATAAAACTGTATTTATTAAACTGTAATATTAGAGTATAACATTGTACTTCTCATAGAACGTCGAGTCATATTATTTTCTTTCGCTGCTATCCGAGCTAGAAAAATAAATAAACTACAAGATAGACTTGGGAAAAATTTAAAGGCATTTTGCCGCGCTCAAAAACAAAATAAGATGAACGTTAAAAACTTAAAGGCGACAGTCTTTAGTTTATAACATTCATATTATTTTTACTCTTTATTTATTGTAGTCCTCTTTGATTTTTAGGTGATTTAACATGATAAAATTTGCTTTGCATTGCTTTGCAATCTTTTTGCATATTAATATTCTTCTGATTTCTAAATAAATATTTTAAAACTGATGACTTAGTAAGTACTTATATAAAATATTTTATATTCCTTCCATTGAGTCTGTATGAGTTAGGGAGAGTATGAGGTAGGAATTGAAAAATATTGAACAAAAAGCACAGTAACAACAGTTTAATAACTTTAAATTGTACAGGAATATTTTAAATTTCTTTTTGTAAATGATGTCATCTCAGCGAGAACACCTAATAAGATCTCAAATTTTTGTATACGCAGTTGCAAGACTTTATTAAAATAAAAATTGAGTTTATAATGGGTCAACCTGTATATTTTAGCCGGAGCCGGCTTAAGCACGAAACAATATTTTTACGGAATAATAAAATACTATTTTTATACGCACAAAACACATGAAATGCACATATACAAGTGAGTGCTTAATTTAACCATGCTAACCCGATAAGCAGGGTCCGAGACATAGCCACTAAGTCGGTCTAATCTCTCCCGTCGTGCACCACAATGCCTTGCATCATTGTTCTGTGTAAAGGTATTCATTGGACAGCTCTAGGCAAGGGGGATTTAACTACAAATGGGAACCTAATAAAAGCAATGCATGTTTTTATTGCAAATATAGCATTTAAAATTTGTCACTGTTGTTTCTTACATCTACATGCGTAATGTCATATACTTATTATATATAATAATATATGTAGGTGGTAAAAGTTTTTAATAACATTAAACTTAATTCATTATTGTCAGTACCAATGAAACCCTAGACTTATAATAAATCATCATCATTATCATCATCATCGGCAGCAGCAGTAGCCTGCGGCAGTCCACTGCTGGACATAGGCCTCCCCATAGAGCGCCACCTAGCCCGATCTTCGGCTACACGCATCCAGTTTCTGCCAGCCGCCCTGCGCAGATCGTCGCACCTTCTAGCCGGGGGGCGTCCCACACTACTTTTACCGAGACGCGGTCTCCACTCCAGCACTCGTCTGCTCCAACGATCGTCGGATCTCCGACAGACGTGACCAGCCCATTGCCACTTAAGTTTGCTAATTTGAAAGGCTATGTCAGTGACTTTAGTTCTCTGGCGGATTTGTTCATTCCGAAACATATCTACCAAAGAAACTCCGAGCATAGCTCTCTCTATAGCTCTCTGAGCGACTCTGAGCTTGTGAAACAGACGGACTGTCAGCGTCCACGTTTCGACGCCGTAGGAGAGTACTAATAAATACTAAAGACAAATTTTTACCACAGTCATCGAACAACACGACAGAAAATCAATTTTGTTTTATCCTTACTTTTAAAAGTAGGGCTTACAATATCGGGATTTTTGTCCGTTATTAAAAACCGGTATTTATGTAAAAATACCGTTATTTTGGTGTTACATCAGGTGATAAAAATTAAATTTAAGCACAATATAAATCTAATGAAAATAGTATTAATTAATTACAAGAATTTTTTTTTAAAGATATATAAACAATTTCATTGTATTAAAATTTATTATTATATGCACATTTATTATATGTAAAATGTACCATAAAATTTAATATGTACTTTTTTATACTTGCACGTTTTTTGTATATATCTACTCCTACTCTTTATGTAATAAAATAAATAATATCTACTCATTTCAGAACAATATTTATTGGATTTCATATATTATTTGTTAACAAGTCAATATAACAACTGAGATAAGTTAAAATATAACTAGTAATTTCTTTATCAATAATACCGGTTTCAATACCGGTATCCCAATATTTCAAATTTTAAATATCAAATTCCGGTATTCAGATTTTACTTCGGTATTGTAAGCCCTATTTAAAAGTAATGAAATATTGTACCATAAATAATTTTTGTTAGAAATTAATAACGAGTATAATGTATTTTTGAATAGTAAAAGCGTTTATTCTCAACGTATGAAACTCTGGTTGGTATTCATAATTGATAAAACAAGTGGCAAGCCGCACAATTGCTTTTAATTCGAAAATCACATGTATTGTTCAAATTATCACACATTATCTATTCATAAATGATTGTTAACCAATTCGAGTAAGAATATTAAGAATTTAAACATATAAATACGCCATTAAGAAAATGGTCACATCGAAAAACTAACAAATTTTATCCAGAAGCAACTTCATAAAGCAGGTTAAAAATTATGAGAAGCGGCAATTAACGTAGTTATAACTTATATTGACAGATAAAGCGATAAAATTAGGGTGACTGGAGGCAACGTCGTCATTTAACTAAAACAGTAATAAAACCCCTGAGACCAAAAGAAATAATTAGGTCTAGCAAAATTTACGAGAAGAAAACGAAGAGCCAAATACAGAGCAAAATTTAAAAAATATATTTAATAATTTATTATTTACATTACTCAAGTGTACTTGAAATATTTGTGTATTTGGATCAAGTTCCTTCAAAGATACTTTTCTAAGTATTTTTTTATCTTCCTCGCTCATCTCATGCAGATTAATAGCTAATTGACTATCCTACCCCTATACTCGTTAAAGACAAGACTGACAGCAAATTATAGCATCGATTAAGAATTCATCATTATATTATGTATCATAAATCCTCATCTCGTCTCACGAGGGCGTCGCTGTTATCGAACGATACGTTAATTTTAAAAGTAAGTCCGTTATTGTTTATATATTACAGCGTTATTATTTGCTTGATCAAATCAATAACTCAAATTCAATACTTATGAAATAAATTTATAGTGGCTATCTGTCCGTTCACAAACTTAATTAAGGTAAAATTTTCGACACCATCTTAAGAAGGACCTAACTAATTTTGATAAAATTTCACGAGAATATGGGATGATAAATAGGACTTTGTGAAGAAAACGTTTTGGAATTTCTAGGAAACCACTCGTAATAAAATAAATACAATATAATTAGTATTCATATTATATAGTAAAAGTCACAAGATTATTTTTTAAAAAGGTTTATTTAAATAAATAATAATTACATTTCCCTTGTTAAAGAAGAGAATATGGAACAAATAGTAAACACTAGTAGATCCTAGCGCTTATATAATATTTTATGACCTAAATATATGTGTATTTGCTATCGAGACTGGAAATATGCCAGCCGAACGATCTAGCCAGAACTACCGTGAGGGGTATCTCGCCAATTTTGTGTTATCTTTTGGTAAGTAATCGCAAGAAAACGTCAATTTTGGCTAAACTTTGTCTTCAAATACTACAAAAAAATATTTGACACATGTATAGCAAATATCGTTAATTTCATTAAAAAAATTATTTTCCATTACCATATTCCAGTATATATATATTATAATTTAAATTATATACGTAGCTGACAAAGATATTTGCTTGATCCACTGATCACAGTTCATTAGGATTCAGAAATTAAAATGATATTCAATTTCCGATAACAGAATCTTTCTTTTATATAATCTTAAACGAAAATAGGGCACAGAAGAAAACTTGAAATTATTTTGTTTCCACGACTACTTAACTATTTTAATAAAGTGTATCTAGAAAAACGTATTTCATGTAGTAGGAAAAATACGAAAACTTAAAACAGCTTTTAAATGTATCATCAGCCTACGACAGTCCACTGCTGGACTAAGGCCTGTATTAAGTCATTGTTAACGTAATTTTATCTCGCAAACACCTTTCTTTCAATACCAAACATTTTTGCTTTGGAAACGCTCCAGATTTATTCCAAAAAATATAACACATCTAAATTTGTGCAAATTAGAAGTGTACCTTGGAAAACTGCCAATTTGTTTATTAATTCGTATAGAACGAACTTATAAACGAATTGAAAAACGATAACCTTTTTACTTTGATTTTATATATAGAACTTTTTCAACAAAAAACCAGCGTTATATTGCGATTGTGTAACTGACTATATAATATGAAAAGTTTTGTTGTGACGATCGCAAATTCTTTAAAAGTTACTTGCAAAGTTTAGTATACTTAATAAACCAAAGGGGCAGGTACAAGGCATACATAATGCAGGAGGAGATACATCAGAGAGAAGAGGCACAAAACGCTAGTATGCCACGAGCCCTCAAGTCGCGTACCGTCGAGGGCCGGCAGTGATTAGAGCGCGCTAACAAAGAGCGGAGAGTGCTTAACCTACATGCTCCGTTTCACAGCAACGACAGTGACACTCCTTCCAGGCACTGTAAGCCTGGTACCGCCTCCTACTTATTGCAGGCTAATTTCACATACAGTTTTCTTTTGCATATTTTGTCAAGTTTCCTCTTACAAGTAATAGAAGAACAGTTTTAATGATTAATTTGAAATAAAGCCATATCTGAATTTTATGTCTTTAAAAATTTGCAACAATAATTTATAGATTCAGTAACAACATAAATGATTATAAAAAATACCCATATACAGTTTGACGGGCACTCTGCGTGTTTACAATTATAAATCAGTACTTTTTGTTTTAAAATGATAAAAAAGCTTCAATGTTGTTCTATTATTTTTTTTCAATTCAAAATTAGTTCTATTAACATTTTTCATTATTCCGGTTACATAACTTTTAGGCGTGCTAGGCAAATATTTTCTTAGATATCTTTCCTGATTTCTGATTATTATAATGATACATGTGTCAAATATTACATTTTAAAGGTATAAAATTATTAAAGGCTCGGCGAAATACGTAAATGAAATAAATACAAGTATTTTGTAAAAAAAATACATTGTGTACAATAATTGGTAAGTAATACTTAAAATGGTAGTTTTACTAGTTAAACGATATGGTGACGGGGCAAATATTTTATAAAAGGTTTTTATTTGTATATTTGTGTTTAATAAACTGGAAAGGGAAATACCAAGGTTAATGCTAACGTGCTTGTTCCGGACATACTTCAACACGTATTGAATCTTACGTATCGCCTAGAAAGTATGACGACCGCATTATTAATGCTTCAGCACTCAGCAGCCTGGCATACCGTAGAGTAATAAAGTGGTTATCTGCGCTCGTTTGCCCCAAAGCGACACTGTGATATGCTTGTGTTTGGCAATAAAACGAAGGTAGCTCCTAAGGGACATTACGATAAATGACAAGGTAATTACTCGACAACGACGAAGGTGAGAGGTTGCTTGGAGTTCGTAATTTGATTTTCACGTTGGTTAATGTCACTCTTGATAAGATAAATTTATTGCCAGTGCCATTATTTAAACAAGACCGTTTTAAAACTATTAGCTAGACAAAATATCATGTGAGATAAATAAATAAAATATATCTTGTCCACTCATAAAACCAATGGTCAGTGATATAAGTAATATATTAAGCTAAATTAAAAATGTTAACTTTAACTACATATACATGACTACAACTACAGTATAATTAATGTAATAACTACTTAAATGTAATTTTTTTATATTGATAATGTGACAATTAGTCACATTATGTTTACATTTTTCCCAATACATATATTAAATATATCGCCAAATGTGATTGCATAAAATGCGAATCCATTAAATACATTACCTGCGTATCTTTGAGCTGTAATAATAAATATTATTCAGTATTAATACTTTGAATGACAATGATACGTTCGTTAACCGTTGCGTCCCCTAATGCCATTGTTATAGCACTATAGAATGGTTCCGCAATCTCTAGATTAGTACGTTTTTATATATTTCACATTTAGAACGAAATCAAGACCTTGTGTTTAATTTACAATAGTAGGGCCTTATACCAACTTATTTTTATGCAAACCTTTTATTATTATAAAAAAATATTATACAAAAAGTTTATTTAATAATTAGATTATAACATTTTCATAATCTGTACCATTGTTGTCGTTGTTCTCTAATCCGCTACTGGCAGACTAAATATAAAATAATTGAAAATATCATTAATTGAACTGTTTTTGTTATACTTACTCGTATGACTAGAAAAATGTTTTTTCCATTTTTTCCAATATATTGGATAAGTCTGTTACTTTTGACAATATATCAAATATGCAAGGGTTAGTACCCCATACTCGAGTACAATTTTAACAAAACCTTTTTAGTGTATCAAGTCGTATCTTCGAACATATCTAATCTCGTCACAATTAGGTATCAGAACATTGGTCCAACAGACAAACAACAAAAAAGTTTTATTTTCAGTATTGTGCTATGATACTAAGTGAGGTTAAAAGAGTACATTATTAAATAATTTTCATGTAAAATAGGATTTAAAAATGTTTTGCTACGCTTCAACTTAATTATAAATAAAGTAAATTCGTTACAACTATCACGTTAAAGACGTATTGATCGTTTCAAGCCAAAAAAACTTCTACAGCAAACATACGATTAGAATTGCAAGTTCAAGGCCACAAATAAACGTGTTAGACAAATTACTTAAAATTTAAAAGCCCACTAATAATTTTATAGCCTATTAAACGTTCTTTTAAGGCGTCAACTAAATCAGTAACTTTAATTGGCATTATTCTACCCAGTCCAGGCACCCCAGCCAAAGTCCTCTTCGTGTAAAAAGCATATATTATAATATAATAATTTATGAATATTGTACATACATATAGTAGTGTATTTTTTGTATTCATATAGTTGTGTTAAAATTTAATATTTTTCTTTTAAATATTTCAAATTACCCATTTGCTAGTCTTCTCATTCTACGAAACTGCGTTTAATGTACATTTATCATCATCATCATCATCGTCAATCTATGGCAGGCCACTGCTGCTGGACGAAGGTCTTTTCACCGTGCGTTACCTACACCGATAATCGTATATGGAACTACACAAATACCAAATATACCTCTCCACTTGGATTTTCTAAATGTGCCATATGTGTATAATTTCTAAGCGACTAGTTCACTGAGTGAGCAGGGATTGTGAAGACAAGCGTGGTCGCACTGACAAGAAAATTATTGTCACAAACCTAATACGAAAGCAATATTAATTGTTCTAATATCTGAACATTTTGTGTAGATTGTAGACCCTCATTTAGCTAGATAGATTGGGCGACTGAATTTTTTGTTTTGACATCTTAGACGACAGAGAAATTCAAATGCGTGAAAATTAACATAAGTAATTAAAAAAAAACTGTCTCAATCTTATACTCACATTGTGTATAAACGTTATAAAACTGCATGGAAACGAAGGAACCAAGTTCATTCAACGAGTTACCACGACCTATACATAAAGTGTGATATGAGCGAGGCACTTTATTAGCTGTTATACCTAGGAAAACATTGTAGCCAACATGCTACGCTTTAGTATTCATACATTCAAGTCCGAACTTCTGATTTCACAAATATTTGCACCTAAGTAACTATCAGAACTGTGGAACGTAATGGTAAATGCAAACGGACTCGAGCATATTGACCAAATAACTCGTCCAGGAGCCGTGCGGCTTGTTAGTTTTCCCAATAAACATTTTGAATGCACATGTATAAAGTAATTGAAACAGCAATAAGCAAATTGACGATTGATGAATAATTAATTTTATAAAATAATTTATAACAAAAGAACAATAAATACAAAGCTCATTAATGCGAATACTTCATTGTGTATATTCTTAGGGCCGATCTTTTTAAACTAAAAAAATATAATATAATAATAATGTAGAATATAGATAAAATAATATATTTAGATATAAATTCAAATAAATACGATTAAATTTCAGTAATAAAATTAGATTTTAAATGGATTAAATCTTATTTGTTTCATATATGTTTTATGCGATAATTTAAAAGGATACATGTATTAATAAAATAAATAATAAAAGCATACGCATATTCATAATCGTTTTAATAATGTTTTAATATTTTATATTAAAACATTATTAAAACGATTATATTGTTAAAGTAATAGAAATATTAGTAACCCAAAACTAAATAAAATAGATTTGCGGTGTCGTTAAGTGTCACTTAGAACTTTTCCATAAGATACATGTATTTTTACTGAATAAAAGCTCGTTTTATATCAGTACTGTTACTCTGTTATATTTATCATACTGTTATAGCAAACATCAAAGTAAAGAGAATAACATAATAGAAAAACGGTATCACTATCACACAGACGGATATATCAAATAAAAGTATATTAATAATATAATATTATACATTTTAGTTTCCTTGCCATATTATTTCTAATTTAATAAATATGTATATGTAAATAAAAAACCAGACGTACAAGCTAAATAACTTCAATAAGAAAACTCAAAAAATAAATTATTCAGCTACAGTCCATCTTTTTCTAAGGTTAACTTACTTCAAAATTCATTTTTCACAGACTGTGCCCTTATATGAAATTTACAAGATCAGTTGAGTCAAATCAGCCATCAATGTTTAGGTCCCTTACCATAGCAATTCTAGCAGAAGGGCCTATTTGCCGCTCCAATGAGCATTTTGTGCGCATGTGACGCAATTAACCTTTATTACGTGTACTACATTACTATTATTAAGTTTTAAGGCCAGTAATGCCTGCCTCATACGGGCAATCTGAGCCTTTTATGAGTATTTTATAATCCTACAAATATTATAAATGCGAAAGTTTGTGAGTATGGATGTATGTTTGTTACTATTTTACGAAAAACCTACTGGACGGATTTGGATGAAACTTTACAGTAATATAGGTTATACATTGTAATGACATATAGGCTACAATTCGTAATTTATGTAATTTTGTGTAATTTTGATAGTAATATAACGATACATGTCAATTAATTCGGAAAAAATCTGGCCTCTGAGAGCTATCTTGGCGTACGCTGCCTAAACCATTGGAGTTACACAACGATGATGTACCGTAGGATTGTTTGTCTTGAATAGTTCTAAATAAAACTCTGCGACAGCATATATCCTTTTATGTGGAACCCACTATGACCAAAATTGTGAATCATTAAGTCAAAAAAATATATAGTATTTATTTAAAATGATCTGTCACGAAACTTAATGTGGCAGACCAAATTACACGCGAGCGAAGCGACGGGCAAAAGCTAGTTAAACATAAAGTAGTAAGAATTTTATAATGAAACTAAAAACAAGTTTATTAAAATGAGTACATATGGCTCTAACAATGAGTATTCTAACTGAACCAGTATGAATACGTAACGCCGCCATGACTGTGACGATATGAAAACGTTCGATTATAATTCCAACAAATGGCAAAGAAAGAAATATCCTGGGATTTAAATCGAACATAATACATCCGCTGTCTATCCATCCATCAACAGCAGATAGGTTGAAATGAAATCTAGAAATTATTTATATCTAGTAAATTAAGATAATTTTTTTAATAATTATCTCGTTTTTGAATGCGTCATAATTCATTCTATTATAATATGATACACGATTTCGACCTTTCCACAACCTTCACAGTTAAGTGAGTTATTATTGGGTCCCGAAATACGGGCAATCGCCTAGTTCGAGTCCCACCGACAACACAATCATATATGTATATACGCATGTATTATTAATAATAAATAAATTAATTATATAGATAGAATTCATTACATTCCTAGGAAAATATATTGATTTTTAATTGATTTTTTAGAATATACGAAATATTAAAATAAATTTATTTTTTTGCAAATAAAACTCTAGTATGACCAATATTACTTAACACACTTACCCGCCACTACATCGAAGAACTGCCAGATGTCTGCCTTGGGGAGATAGAGTTGGCTCTTGGACAACTTAAAAATGGAAAAGCCCCAGGCGAAGATGGAGTTACTACAGAGCTCCTAAAGGCAGGGGGTCGGCCCGTGCAGAATTTTCAACTCTGTCTTGCAAAACGGAAGAACCACACAGGCATGGAACAGAAGCATAGTAGTAATCTTATTCCACAAAAAAGGGGATAAGTCGCTGCTTAAAAAATATAGGCCGATCTCGCTCCTGAGCCATGTCTATAAGTTGTTACGAGGGTCATCACAAATCGACTCGCGCGTAGCTTTGATGATTTTCAACCTCCTGAGCAGGCTAGGTTTCAAGGAGGATATGGCACCATAGACCACATCCACATAGTGCGGCAGATTATACAGAATACCAATGAGTATAATTAGCTCCTGTATTTTACTTTTGTGGGCTACGAGAAGGCCTTTGACTCCATCGAGACCTGGGCTGTCATAGATGCCTTGCAACGGTGCCAGATAAATTATCGATACATCGAGGTGTTGAGATGTCTGCAAAACGTTGCTACGATGTCCGTTCGAGTACAGAGTAATCAGAAAAAAGCAAAGCAAATCCAGTTGCATCGTGGAGTGAGACAGGTGGATTTTATATCACCGAAACTGTTCACTAATGCGCTGGAAGACGTCTTGAAGACACTAGACTGACAATCATTGGAGTAGACGAGTGCTGGAGTGGAGACTGCGACTCAGTAAACGTAGTGTGGGACGCCCCCCCTGCTAAATGGAGCGACGATCTGCGCAAGGCGGCTGGCAGAGACTGTATGTAATGCGTGTAGCCGAAGAACAAGCTAGGTGGCGCGCCTTGAATGAGGCTATGTCCAGCAGTGGACTGACGCGGGCTGATATTGATATATTGATATTGATGGCCAACAATAATTGCATTTAATTCAAGCTAAGTATTACGAGGAATCCATACTTGAAATAAATCCAATTAATTACTGGTACAATTCCAGTATGCAAATAGACCTTTTTGTCTGAGATTCTGAAGCTGTTATTACTATTTTCAATAAAATTTTTTGATTAAAATTGACATAACTAACTTTATATCAATTTTAATCAAAAAATTGCAATAATATACTTAGAGCAATACAGAAGGCTTCATTAAAATACAAAAAATAAAAAAGCCATGACTGTTATTGAAAATGGTAGGTATATTGTAATGCCACACAGGAAATAAAATTAATCTAAGCAATGATTATTGTTGGGATTTGGTGAAAATCCTATCAATCTAGAGACAATCCGATTACTGGAAGCTAAAGATCACGGGATTACTGTGAATTCGGATAGGATCAATGGAACAGTTTCGAATATCTATTTTTATTTGTAATTTCAATTTCTAAATATATATAATATAATCTAAATATTTTTATGTATATTAACGTTTTAATTTAATATTATATATTGATATGACTGTAAAATATTCTAAAATTAAAACACTGTTCCTTTTACATAATTTTTGTAATTAACAACATTATCAGAAATACACGATTTTAGAATGAGCTTTATTTAAAGTACAGCGCCATTTAGTCACCAAAAATAGTCTAGTAAAATACGATGAATTCGTATTGGTGACTTATGATCAATAGTATTATAGCCTTAGTTTAATTTTAATGCCGTACCATGTAGACATAGATAGAGGTCCACATGGTTCGCAACGACATTCATACCATGACCCGAATCGGGTTAAATATTGCTTTTTTATTTTATTTATTTAAGAAATCCAATAGCGTTTTCAGGAATAGCTTACAACACGTGAGAGTAAGGCAAAAAAAATTACACCACCAATTATTGCAATTATTTGAAACGTTACGAAAGCCAAGTGTATATTATGTGTATGAATGTGTATGATATTTGCATATATGAGCATGTACATATGTGTTTGTTTTTGATTAAGGATTTTGCTTAATGTGTGTTTATGAATTATATTAACTATTTTAAAATTGGTTTCTTAATAAATCAAAATCGGATACAACTTTGAGGTCTAAATCGGTATCAATTTATCAAATTTAGATTTTAGTAATGCTTGCATGACATTGATTGGAATAACACTTAATTCTCTTTTTACACGAATTTGATTTAACACAAGTTAAAATGAAAAAAAATCTCTTTTCAAACGAATTGTTTTGTCTTAACACGACAATTAATATTTTATGAATTTTTCTTGAATCTCGAAGTAAATGGAGCGAGATATTTCGACGCGTTTACAAAGGGTTTTAAAGTAGGAAGTCTCTAAAAACAAAGAGAAAACTACTAAATTATCAACACTGAAGACTATAGATGATCATCCAGAAATAATTTCGCTACATGATAAACAAAATAATTCTAGTGATGGTAGTGATATTGAAGTCTTACATAAACGTATGCATTTATTGCCAGAATATGACAATGCATCAAAATTGTGTTAAGGTTATTTTTATAAATTCCAGATATGATTTTCTTTCTTTCAAAGTATAATTTATTTTTTATAATATATTTAATGAATAATAATGTGAAAGCATAAATAAATTGTTAAGTAAACGAAAACAATTTTTTTTTGTATTGATTACACCTTATTCTATTTTTACACGAATTTTTTTACACCATTCTTTTGGGAACGTATTTATCGTGTCAAAAGAGAATTATGTGTATAGATGTAATGCAATTTAATAAATTCATTCGTTTTACTTACTATTTAGGATTAGTAGTAAGTAAAATTAATTAATTATTTTATTTACGTTATTATGGTTTTATAAAAAATAATAAATCATTTATATTTTAAACATTAACGCTTTGCGATTGCATCTTTAAACTGGTTATATATTTAAAGCCATGAAATTGAATCATTTTTTAAGTAAAATTTTAGAGTTAACAACCAATACCCAATTATACATATTCTCAATATTTGATAGAAGTATTAAAAAAGCTATTTGAATTGTAACCCTGCCATAGCATTGAAATAATAAATTTTAAGTGTCTAGAATAAAAGTCAATACCCTTGAAACCAATTCCTTTTATTTGAATTCGCCAATTTAAAATTAATTTTTATTTAACATTGGTTAATTATATATTAGTAAAATTACAAGAGATGTATAAAAATTATGATTGAACTAATTAATTCTATAGATATTATAAATATGAATATTTCATTTCTGCCACTAAAAAGCCCTAAAATTACTTGATGAAGGCAATTATGAACATGGAAACTCCTTGATGGTAAAATGAGTAACATAAAATGCAATATGACTCTCAATTTTCATTTATTCAGAATAAGACCATTTTTATGATTTATTTTTCAACTCAAACTTGCGTGTAGAAATATTTGTTTAACTAACTAAGAAGTGGAGTAAAAGCGCTAAATAAGATTTTAATAAGATAAGCCCTTTTAATCGCAAAATTTCTCCAAAAAATATCTTCTATTTTAAATAAATATGTTACGTTCTTTAAGTTGGGAAAATATTATTTTGTAGACTATTACTACATATGTTACATGGCAACAATATTTCATATGAAATAAATACAACGTCCATATTCACAAGAATAATATTTAACGTAATCTTTTGTGTGGTTAAAATATGACATAAAATAATATTTAAAAGGCCAATGGCAAAGATCGCATGCGCAGACGAAAATATCATTTAAACCGCTCTATACTTTGTTCTAAAATTCGCAAAGTAAAATAACTTCAAATTAAATAAAATATTAACTATAGAAATGATAACATATTATCTTTGCAAAACTTTGTAAGGAAAAAGTACGTTATGCTTCACGCATAAGCAAATTCTTATTATTAAAAAAAAATCTTTGTAACTACTAATATTCTTTATTGTCGTAATATTGTAAAAGATAAAGAAATAACGTTACGCATTCAATAAGATTTTTTGTCCTAAAACAGTGACGCATCCTGAACTTACCGCATTCGCATAAATTTATTCTAAAAAGCTTTTAAAGAAACAGAAAGTCGACGGAATACTTAAGTGTAGTTGTAATATAAATTCAATATATGTAATTTGTATGTTGTATTAAAATAAGGGATTAAGAAATATAAAATATAACAACATAAATTCAAGCCTAATAGGACTGCATTGCGATTCTCATACAAAACAAATGTCAAATGTTGAAGTGTAGGTTATAATAAAATGCTGCACTTAAATAAAAAAGCAAAAAGTTCATACAGCTTACATACACCCTCAGTGAAATCCTGCTTTTTATATTCAGCATCATAAGAATAAAAATCGGAAAATATTCAATGTAATTTAAAACAATGGATAAGCCACTGAAGCTTACCTAAATCCAAATATATATTCTTCTGTATAAGCTACCCTGAACAATTATTTCATTCGTATAAAATTTACTCAAATGTATAATAGAATAGTTCAACGCTATGTACAGCAATGTGTAAATGTATGTAATATTCAATAGATATCAGATATAAGAAAAATAAAACAACAACTCATCTTTAAAAGCGAAATATATTTTTTTAAAAAAAAAAGAAGAAAGCTGATCAGTCTGGTCTCAAATTTTGAATTACGAATTTTTTATAACAAAATGTAGAATTATGCATATAAAAGCAGTTATCCTGCAATAAAACAATAATTAAATCATTTTTAAACATCATATTTTCTATGAAAATTTATCCGGTGAATTTTCTTAATAATTACATATAAATAATTATCACAATATTTTTTTCTTACCCTATTACGTCATCTTTACTTCCGACCATACGATATAATGACCAACTATAACAGAATATATTTTAAAAACTAATAATAAAAATAATAGAGCTCAAAACTTTAAGAATTTGTTAATCCGGATATTTAAAATCAATTTATTATACATTTAAAATTAATTCAACCTATATTTTAAATATATATATATATATATATATATATATATATATATATATATATATATATATATATATATATATATATATATATATATATATATATAAGACGCATTATATATTTATATTCTTATTCTACTTTTTGTATATTTAGAAGCCAATGTAAAAAAGAAATATTTTCAATTTAATATCAAATATAATCGGTACCGCAACTTATTGTCGCCACTTTTCTTCGCGCTTCATCTACGGCCTAACACTTGACAAACTATTACGCAACATATACGAACATGGGTACGCATTAAAAAATCGCAGAATCGAAAGATAGGTGTTTACTTCTAAAAACTTTTATGGCATCCATCGGCGTTTTCAGTTGGCCACGCTGTTTTATAGGTGCAATAAAAACAATTTTTTATGCGTTTAATCGATTTTAAACTTAGTATCTCTGGCATGGAGCAAAATAAAAAATATAAAAATCGCTTAAATCAAAAAACTTACCTGGCTGGCATGAAGGACCTCCAGTATTATGCCGAAAACACATATAAAGAGCACGGCACGCGACATTCTTGTGGCCGCGGCGTCAGGTTGCTTTAGCTGACTCCCTTTAACTGACGTTTGATCAGGACGCTAGAAACCTGCGTACTAGTTGGATTATAGATGGTACGACACCATACGTGTACCTAGCGTCGTATATATCGACCCTCCCGGGAGTAAGAGGGACGGAGCAAAAGAAAGCGTGGGCGAGAAAGAAAGGTAAACGGGAGGATAGCGCACGCGCAATGCTGTTTAAACGCAGCGTATGCGGGGACTACATCTACAGAAGCCAATCACGAACGCCTCCGTCACCTCACCGGATTTCCCGATGATGAGGCATCAGCTTTTTGATAACGATTGAAGCTAGTATCTACCTTAATTAAGCAATTATTACTGAAACAACAAATTATATTACGGACGATTTAAAAGGAGTAATAAAGCGATTTTGAAATTTTAATCCATTAAAAATATATTTAATGTTAAAAAATTGGAACTATTTGTTAAAAATATTAGAAAAAACAATCTATGGAGAGGAATATTAAATTAAAACCAATACAGTTATCAAAATACAACGTCATCACCATTAAGGATCAATAAAGTTTTAATAATCATAAAATACCGAAATGTAGAGTAGGTAGTACCTTTTTTCAATGTTCATATATTGAATATAAAATCGCCTGGTATTTGATATTACGATCAGTTTTGGATTTTCACAATACGTAAGTTTTTTAACGAAGAGTATGAATATTTCAAAATAATTAAATTAAAAAGTTTACACACATTTAAGATATTTTAATATAATATTAAAGCAGACCAGTAAAGATAAGAAATTTTAACAAATAGATTTTAAAATTTTATTATCCATGCTATTATTATCACCTTTATTCACATATTTCTCTCTTAATAACAATATTTTAACTATAAAAATATACACTCTAAAAATATTAGGTCGTGGAAAAAGTCTTGTCGCATATAGTATGTATAAACTTGCAAAAAAATTTATTTGCCTGTACTCTATGGAAATGGCTGATTTCGGTGTCATTAAAAAAGCAAATTACTAAAATGTTTTTTAAGAATTTGTTTCTTTTAAAAAAATAATGACACCGAAACCAGCCATTTCCATAGAGTACAGGCAAAGAAATTTTTTTGCAAGTTTATACATACTATATGCGAAAAGTCTTTTTCCCCGACCTAATATTTTTAGAGTGAATATTTTTATAATTAAAATATTGTTATTAAGAGAGAAATATGTAAATAAAGGTGATAATAATACCATGGACAATAAAATTTTAAAATCTATTTGTTAAAATTTCTTATCTTTACTGGTCTGCTTTAATATCGTAGGTATATTCTATTAAAATGTCTTAAATGTGTGTAAACTTTTAATTTAATTATTTTAAAATATTAATACTCTTCGTTAAAAAGCGTACGTGTGTTGTGAAAATCCAAAACTGATCTGACTGAACATCAAACAACAGTTTCCAGCTATTTTCATTTCTTTTTCTTTCAAAATGATTATAATTTCGATAGATTTTAACATTTTATTACAAGAAAGGAAAAATGCAACGCAAGTCGCGAAAAAAAATTTACAACGTTTATGGACCTAGTGCAGTGTCAGTAAGAGTAGCGCAAAGTTGGTTTAAGCGTTTTCAATGCGGCAATATTGATGTCAAAAATGCATCTCGCTTTGGTCGACCTGTTACGGATAAAATGGACGCCATTTTTTAAAAAGTGGAGCAACATCAACGTATCTATAGTTATGGCGTAGCTGAAGAACTGGAAATTGACCACAAAACAGTTTTGACCCATTTGAAGCTAGGTATACAAAAAAAGATGGATATTTGTATGCCACACGAGCTCCTTGAAAGAAACCTAATGAATCCTGTAATTATTTGCGGTTCTTTGTTGAGACGTAATGAAACCAAACCGTTTTTAACGAGATTAATAACTGGTGATGAAAAGTGAATCACGTACGACAAGAATGTGCGAAAAAGGTCATGGTCAAAGGTCGGCCAGGCTCCACTGACGGTGGCAGAACTAGGTTAAAATCGCAATAAGGTCGCACTGTGTGTATGGTGGGATTGGAAGGGTGTTATGATGGGATGGCACAAAGTCATCAAACAAAATAAATCATACATATTATAATTAAATATAAACAAACTATGAAAAAAAAAAGTTTTGAGTTTTCATATAATATGTGAAAAAACTTTTCCCCAACCTGTTAATATTATTATTAGGTATATTAAACCTTCGTCGCTATTAGACTATTAGGTATATAAAACGAAAGGTTTAGGTATCCAAGGAAAGGAACCTTCTCACAATCATTGCCGCGTACAATATGGCTGCTTTTTTAATTTTGAATTTAACTTACCTAGGTTCAGGTTGGACAGATGGGCATCCAAATTTTTACCAATAAATCCTTTCGAAATGACTACTATGGGTACAATGACAGTCGAATCAGTATGCCACATAGCGAAAATCTCATGCGGTCAATTGTATAACAAATCCTAGCAGAGTAATTTTTGACAGTCATACATCTTTACGGGTTATATATTTATTATTAATGTAGATTGTAAGACAAAAGAAATAACTTGGGTACTCTAGACATCCCATGGCGAATCCGTGCTAAACAGAGCTTGTAGGGATGCTCGCACTACGATTCCGTAAATTATAAAAAAAATACGGGGACCGAATAAAAGGAGTAAAAAACTGAATTATTTTACCTGGGTGATTTGGGTAGGAAGTAATATTTTGTAAGTATAAAGCACAAAATGAATAAAGTGTTATGTATTACTGGGAGCATGTATATTTATTGTGATTTTAATTGGTAGCGAAAAAATTTGATTAATTATATTTCCACAAAGCAAAAAAAACTAAGCAATACTTCCTAATTTTCATACTTAAATATTAAAGAACTATATTGCTAAGGATAATTAGCTCGCATACGTCCTAATTATTTATCGGAAATGGAAATACTAATATATTTTGTAAAATGTCGCCAGGAATTTTGTTGTAAGATTTATAATCTATAGTTTAATTATAGTACAATTATAATGAATAATTAATCGATTATCAAGTGGTTGATGTAATATTACAGGTATCACATATACGTTATTTACATTATGCTCTTGAATAAATAGATCTATTCATATATAACATAAGGTAATAATCATTTTCTATAAAAATATACTTAAGGTACTTTAGTCATAAAATTATTCAATGTTAATATTCGTGTGGTATCAATAAATAAGGTGTACAAGTACTAAACTAACACTTAGGTTATACCGGTATCAAGCCCTCACAGAATGTCATAACAATTTGTAATGTAAGCGCAGAAATCCAGAATTTCAACTTCCTTTCCCTACATCTCTTATTAATTACATCCTTCTTGCCCTCCTTCACATGTCCGTCTCATTCTCAGGTTGTCAATGCATATAGAGAGCCTTTGGTCTTTCACATGTTCCTGAGCGGTGGTGTTAACGTACCATCAGGCGATTCGCTTACTTATTTGTAACGCGGTCTTTAAAAAACTGCATAATATGCACAGCATTTATTTTTGTATTTTACATTGTATGCATATAATATAATTATTTAAAATAAGACTATTATTAAAAAAATAATAAAATTAATAAATTAATATTATTTAAAATAAGACTATTATTAACATATAATTATTTACAATAATAATATATGAATGGCTAATAGATGGCAATATTAATAATACTAAGGACTTTTTTGCTTTAAACGATCGATCGAATGTATGTAATATATAAATCAATTACAATTTTAATGACAATATAATAGTTGCTGCTAAACTAGCGTTTAATTGATACTGATTAAAAACCATTGCTTTTTCTTGCACCAGAACACTTTAATGCTTTCAAATGCTGTTTACATTACTTTAATACTTAAATTTATAAATAATCTAAGTATCTCATTGAATAAATTTTTACCCAACGATATTTATAAAGCAAAACAATCTATTAATAAATATAATAGGTACATAGTAACAACGCAAAATAAAACGATTATAATATGATTTATCATTATCACCATTCATGTGTTAGTTACCTGACAGAGCCTTGTAATTTTTTTTGAAAAGCACGTGTTAAAATGAAGTGCGATGAAGTTTAATTACGGGATAGGAAGGCAAACGTGCAAGCGTGTCGCCTGATAGAAAGCATTCAACGTCACCCATAGCAGCTGCAACACTATAGGCATTGCAAAAGCATTGCCACCCTTTCAGATATATACATATATGGTGCCTTTTTTGATGTTAACAATGCCGTATGGGTAATTTCGTTTATTGTCATAAATTAAAAAGAAACTCAAAGATAAACCAAAAATGCATGAACGATGTCGAATTAAGGGCGGAAAAAATTGTCAATTTTCACGTAACTGCATTTTATTGCAATATCGATAGATTCTAACAAAATTAACTTCAGAATTTCATCCGGTGTCCTCGTTAATATTAAACTCGCAGGCTTATTGATTATAGGCGTCTCGTTGTCCCGACAAGTTTGTACGTGACATTACGTGTTCCATGAGCATTTAGACCCTTTATACGCGAATGTACATTTAATGAACTTTTGCACACAATGTAAAATACAAGAAAATGCTGTGCCTATTATGCAGTTTTTTTTTACCGCGTTACAAATAAGTAAGCAGCCTGATATTAAGTTAACACCACCACTCACGAACATGTGCCAGACCAATGGTTGTTTATGTGTTGACAATCTTAGAATAAGATAGATATGTAAAAGAGGGGAAAAGGAAGTAATAAGAGATTTAGGGAGAAGAAATTGAAATTCTGGATTTCTGCGATTATATTACAAACTGTTATGTCATTCTGTGAGGGTTTGATACCGGTCCATACCACGCTTATGCTGTAGAGTGGCTCTACCACTATAGATTAAATAAAATAGGAAATATGGTTCTTATTAATAACTTTATATACATATAGACATGAACCTATCCAATCTAGAAATCTATTTAAAACATTCTCACAAAGTCCGAACTATCCCTTTACGGTAACCCAATTTTTTAGGTTCGGAGAAATGTCACACTATTTTGAACGTTTCTTAATTTGCAGGATTTACTCGTACGTATATAAACCATCATATTGCTGTATTGTCCAGAATAATCAACACTTTTAAAGTATTTTTTAAAAAATAGCCTGTAACCTGTATATTCCAATGTTTATTTTCTTTACAAAGATGTGGTGAATTCGTTCAATAAATTATGTAAATACATTAACAAATACACAAATGTACTAAGTCCCTATTACGCGAAATTACCACACACACACACACACACACACATACATATATATATATATATATATATATATATATATATATATATATATATATATATATATATATATATATATATATATATATTGATTGAGTGATTTCGTGTATTTGGCAATACACGAAATCTTAAATCGCAAAAATAAAATAGGTTGCTCCGCTCTAAAACGAAATAAATAGCCAAGTGGTCGATCAAACCGGCGGTATATATCAAGCCAAGCCATTAAGCATCTGCAGTAAGCGTTCTACGCAATCCGATCATGAATGTTCCGGACATTTGCATATGCGCCACTGACGTCACAAGCAATTCAGACAGTCCGATATTCATCCCTGTCTCGACTCACCGCCGCATTTTACTACAAGCGCTATGTACGAGAACTGGTGCACTTAAGAGGGGTAGGGATCGATTTGTGTCCTACGGCGAAACAAGCTTCTCCACATTATGTCGTTGAAACTGGAACAAGTAAAATATTACATAAAAGCGCCACATCATGCCAAAGCAACTTATGTAAGAATCGAGTACCAGTGTAAAAAATACATATTCAGTATACTTCCTACAGCCAATAATAAGTAACCAAATGTAGATTGTTTTTTGATTGTGTAAACTTTATATTACGAAATTCTTATCTCAGAGATATATATATATATATATATATATATATATATATATATATATATATATATATATATATATATATATATATATATATATATATATATATATTAATATATTAGTACCACTCGTTGATTGTTCTACTCCATTTCCTTTCACCTGTGTCCTGTCCTGTCCAGCACCATTTATATTTCCTTATAGTATCAGTAATATTTATAACTTTGATCTTGTTCCTTCTGAGTGAATTCCTTATCCTATCCAATCTCTTTATATTCAGCAGGGCCGTCTTAAACATATTCCGCGCCGGGGTGCGGGTAATCAGCCCGCGTCCCTGCAGTTGTAAAAAAAACGCAATATAATTTTAATCTTTTATTTATAATTTCTTAAAACTCTGTAATTTACAAAAGAATGCACAAACAAAAATCAATATTTTAATATATACTCGTATTAATATTATATATTTCAATAAAATTTCTAATTTCTAGCATTCGGCGCCCCCTAGAACCCCGCGCCCGAGTGCGGCTGCACCCCTTGAACCCCCGGGTAAAGACGTTCAGTATTCTTCTTTACATTGACCTTTAGCAGACTCTTAGCTTCTATTTTTAAGCTGTTTTCGTACGCCATTTCGATTATTTTTCTTTCCATTTTTTGAGCGTTTTCCGTAGCAGTAAGGTCCTAAATTTAGCTCTTCTTCCGGGTTCCGTTCTCCTACTTGTGCGTTATAGTCACCCATTACTATTATGTTTTTATAAGTATGTTCTTTTAGTGTTGTAATAAGTTGTGTATTTCTTTTATTCGTTCTGATATGTCAATTATTTCTTGAATTTGATTCTTTAGCTCTTTGCTGATTAAAAATCCGACGCCGTGAAAACCTGGTGTTTCACGCTCAGCTCAATGATCCTCCAGTTTACCTGTTCTAGAGCAATTTTTAGATCTTTTAGACTTTCGTCAGCCTTTCCAGTAAGTAGCATTATAGTATAGGTTTTTAGTTCTTGGAAGATAATGGTCTCCCTCCTCCACGGGCACCAACCGGCTTGGGGGATATTTTGTTATTTCTTTGCTGTTTATTGCATTGTTTGGATTAAGATTCCGTTTACCGATTCTTGGTTGCTATTGATTTTTTGTAGTGGAAGCATTATTGAGAGAGTTTGATCTGGACCACATCATATCAAAAGGATTTGTCCTATTTGTTTTGAATGAAAATAAGATCTGTTGCTTTTTCGTATGTTTACCGTTAAAGGGCGGGAAAGCGGAGGTTTCTCTTTTTCTTTTCTCTTGGTTGGTATTAATTTCTTTAATTACAAGTTTATCATAATTCAGATAGACAATATTGCCCGTCTTCCTTTGTTCAACTAGCTTTGCTTGTAACTCCTTCCAGCACTTCCTTCGAGTAATACTCTGTGATGTAAATTTTCTTTACATTCATTTTACTTTTAATACTTTGATTCTTTTTCTAATTTTTGACAAATGAACATAGTATCGCCTTTGCCTTGCTATCTTCTGTTTTTCTATGACCCAAACGAATTTTGTTTACTTCGGAATCTTCTAAATTTATTTTTAAATTTTGTTTGATATTTTTCTTCAAATTTTGAATAAGATGAAGAGTAGATGTTTCGTTTTTTTCTAAGCCAAATATTATAATATTATTTATGTTATTTCTATCTTCTTTTTAAGGATTCAATCTCTTTTTCTAATTTTTACA
The DNA here is from genome assembly GCA_031353405.1 of Baronia brevicornis. Classification (NCBI taxonomy): domain Eukaryota; kingdom Metazoa; phylum Arthropoda; class Insecta; order Lepidoptera; family Papilionidae; genus Baronia; species Baronia brevicornis. The sequence continues at coordinate 29,689 of JASFAT010002897.1, forward strand.
CTTTTATTTTCAATGTTTTATTCTCTTCCAGTGTAGGATCAAATTTCTCATCCATACTGTCCATAATACATTTTTTAATAGATTCCTTCAAAACGCTTTGATTCACCATCTCGGTATGTACCAATAATATATGAGCATTAAATGTACAATTGGTTTAAATATTAAATATATGAATTGTATTTCTTATTAATAAATAAATTAATATAAATAAAGAAAAATTGATCCTTATAATCTATTTCACAACTCAAATGACATAAGGGAATATGGTTTATTTTTTTCTTAGAGTCGCCCAGATTCTGCAATTGCTTTAGCATTCGTCTCGATAAGGTTTTTGAATGTGCAGGTGTTAGGGTGCAGTAAGTTCTGTTTTAAGAGCACGCGATTAATATTTTTATTCCAGAAATATTCAAATACAGTAGAATCCGTATGTAACGACTACGAAATAATAATAATATATTTTTAGTAGAGTTTCTAAGTATAATCGGTCATTTTGTGCTTCGTCCAATTAGTACGCTATTCTTACGTCGTCGTCGTCGTAGTACGTACGTCTCACTAACCGTTAATCTTGAAAATAAATTCTATTGAATTTTTGAATTGAATTGAAAAACTGATTAATGATGTAAAGTCGACGAACACACAATAGTCGTCTAAGCTAGATACTTAAATAAATATAAATGTAAATACCGTTATTGATTCAGTAATAATATATGTACTTCCCAAGGGTATGTTGACGTACACATATTGCCGCGTAACCTAGGTTCCTAAAGCTGACCCCATTCGTATGTCGGTCATGGTTACCATAATGCAGTGGTAATATTTTTCTTGATCAATTTATGTTAAACACTTCAAAGAAAAATCTACTAAAAATTAAATACCATTTCTTTAGTTTATCAAATTTTGATTAATCTTATTTGCGATTTTTTCAAGTTATGATTCAGTTGTTAGTATTAGGAATTTTATTTGAAGAAGCCCCCTAAATATGCCGGGTGTCGCCGTAGCAATACGGCAGGCACGCTACAGTACGCAACTTACGTTCTCGCTGTTTGTCATTAGATGGCTCCAGCAGTAAGTGTTGATCGATTTTGACATACCTAACCAAAACGTCATGATCCAAGCTTAGACATGTGGTAAATAAACCGCTCTAACACGTTAGTGATTTTATTGAGGCGTCATATACTTTTAGATGTGTGAAAATGTATGATTTTGTACCAAATAATCGTCATTTGCGGGAAGTGTTACTTTTCTTATTTCATTCAAAGAAAAAAAAAGCGCATTGCGAGATATTGATTTCGATGTTGATGACTGTCCGCGCGAAAGTCGAAAACATTCGAAGACGGTAAATTGCAGAAATTGCTCGATGATGATCCGTGCCAAACGCAAGAACAATTTTCTTCAGAATAAGGGTTACCCACCAAGCCATTTCCTAGCTATTGCATGCGTTAGGAATGATTCAAAACAAAGAACTCGGGCTTTTTATGATTTGAAGCTAAGGGCCGTTGAGCGTCGTTTTTTTTTTCGCCCATGAACAACTGTTCCAGTGGCAAAAAAGGAAGGGTTTCCTTTTTTGCCACTGGAACTGGGTTCATTACAACAATCCAAAGAATCATCATGTTTCTATCTATTATATATGTCGTCAGCTCGGCCAAATATACACGTTGCGAAGATTATGCTGTGTTAAGGTTTATTGACTACTACTATATACTTTCGTTTCGTTCGATGACACATGATCTGGCTGATCAGGAGTTCCGCTCATAAGAAAACATCGAAAAATGGCTTAATTCGTGGATACCCTCAAAAGTCGAACACTTTTATTTTTAACGGTATCGCGCTCAGCCAAAAAGATAGGCAAAAGGTGTAGCTAGGTGTAGATGGGCAATACGTTGAATAATATACAAAATTTGTAAGCATTTCTGCACAATTAAGTTGCATTTTTATAAAAAAAAAAACGCGAGAACTTAGTTGCGTACTGCGTAGCGTGCCTGCCGTACTGTTACGGCGACACCCGGGATATTTAGGGGCCATCTTCAAATAAAATTGTTCAAAATGATATTAATTTATTCTTGCGTTTCATTGTACATTTATATAACATATATACAGTGCAAACTCTATATAACAACCCTCAAGGGACTGTGCATATTTTGACGTTATAGAGAGTTGTCGTTAAATGGAGAAAAGAAAAATCTGTATTAGAAAAAGAAAATGTTTACTTCAGACTAGTGTTAGTAATTATAATACATAAAAAACTGTAAGAGGTAGTATCTTAACTGCGAAGTGATGCAACAGGAGTCTGGTTTAATACTCTTCTTGAACACAAGTGGACCTATTATATATACAACTGATGGATGGCGAGAGAAAAGCGGGGTGCGGGGGACGCGGTCGTGCCTGCTCGTGTGCAGCAACAAAGCGCGTTCCACGAATGCGGAGAATCAAAGCGCATTCCACGAATGCGGCGTAACAAAGCGCATTCCGCAAGTGCGTAGTAACAAAGCTTGTTCCGCGAATTTGTTCTTGAAGTGTATATTCTGTAGTAAGCAGCTACAATACTAATATTTTTAATATGTTATTGGCTTAGATAACCATAAAATTCTTTTTTCTTATTTAGTATTTTTGTTTAAACACTTATATCCTAGATTCGGTGTTTTAGACAATAAAAGCAGAAATCCTTGTTAAAAAGGACATTTTTATGGGTATAGTGAAATTAAGGCTATGAGTATTTTTACGGTTCTTTAATAAAAAAAGACATTTAAAAAATAAAAATTAATATCGAGAATGACCTTCCCTTGCCACAATAACAGCATGTAATCGTCTTGGCATGCTTTCCATCAAAATTTTAATGGTGTTCTGTGGAATGTGTTCCCACTCAGTCGAGATCACACGTTTAAGCTCCCTGATGTTTTGTTGACGTACTCGCCTTTTTAAGAGGACCCAGACGTGCTCGATTGGGTTAAGGTCGGGTGTCCACGCTGGCCAGGTCAAACGGCGAATACCGACCTCATGCATGTAATTATATACTTCGCTAGAATGGTGGTGCATCTTCACCAATTACAGTCAGTGTGGGTTGTGTATGTTGACAAAGAATTTCTGTTATGTACCTATGAGCTATTTTCAATTAATACTACCTCGCTGCGATATCTAGAATTTACGCCCCCCCAAAACATAACAGATCCTCCACCATGAGTGATTTCTGCAAAACACACGTCAGCATAGCGTTGCCCTGGTCTTCGTAACACTCGCCGCCGTCGGTCACCATGCAGACAAATTCGAGCCTCATCGGAGAAGAGTACGCTACTCCAGTTACCTAATGTCCAAGGCGTAACGTGTTACGTAGGGAGACAATGTAGAATACTATAGTAAAAAATGGAGTAAGGAAAGCTTATGTCACTTAATAACAACACAAAAAACCAAAAATATTATATCTTCGGAAACCAGAACTAAGATTGAAAGACAAACGTTAATTACAACACAAAATCCCTAAAAGTAAAGAAGTATTAAATTCTATTTATATCCTTTGTATATTTTTTATTACTTATGTTTGAAAACCTCACTTTACCACTGGACACCTGGTACTGTATATATGCCTGACAAACCAATGGAAGTATGGACGTGTTCATCATGGTGAATACGGTTTAGATAAAGCAAACATAGGAGCAGGTAATTACAAAGAAAATATTGCATCAATAAAGTCATTTATTTATTTGTCAACAAGGTATAACAAAAACATGTATAATCTACACCCACTACAATAAATACCCATATATGATAACAATATTTTTTTTGACCACTGCCTTTCGATATATTTTACAAGATATTCTATTGTTTTATTACACGTATTTTATATAATTTAAGATTATATACAAAACTGTAAATACAATAAAAATGTTTAAGCTTAATAGGTACATAATTTCAATAACTATTAATTTCATTAAAATTGAAATTAATAAAATGATTGAATCAATTAATTTTTTCACGCACCACCAATCTGTGAAACCTGCCGCATTTCCAAACCGATATGACATTGGAACCTCGACAGCGTAGATTGCTTTCCATCAGGCGATATACTTGCTTGTTTGCCTAGAAACGATTGAAATCCTATACCTACAAATTACGAATATGTACAACATCCACATTTGTTTTATATAACTGAATAAATTATTACTCACAAAAAACATAATGGAAACTGACGATGGCATTAGTTTTCGTACGTCGAGACCTGAAATCATTACTGTTCAACGAAAGTTATACAAGTGTTCAACGTTATACAAATGAATTATGTAAACTATTCGAAAATATATCTGTAAGAAAAAATCTGCACACTCTATATGCTAGCGAAAACCTACAAGATGATGGAAACATAATGCAAGGAAACAGAAGCACAGAAGAACAGAATTAGTCACGGTTGCGCTTACGAGCTAAAGTACGTGGGTTCGATTTTATTTTTGGACCATTGATGTGAACCATAATTTTCTTATACAAGCATATTACCTAACTCGCCATTATATAAACTCTCCACCAACAATAAATATAAACTTAAACATTTTATCGCAAATTTCCATGCCAATAATATCTTTTCACATTCTTGATATCTTAAAGTTTGTTTTATTTATTTTCATTCTTGTTTTTGACTCTCTTCATATGAAACATTTTTAGTAAATCCCACATACCCGATTCGCTGGCAGAGCTTTATCTGAAAAATAAATATATCTGATCATTACATGTTCCCGACACCGTCCAATCGATTTAAATGAAATTTTGTGACTGTATGGTTTGTGACTAATAGGTGGCGCTAATGTTGAGACCTCAATTTCTTTTTTATTTTAACATTTCTTTTCAGATCTGTGACAGGTCAATATCTTGTATCTGAGCACACTAGTATATAATAATTTATAGATACCTCTGGTTATATTTTATATAGAATCATTACTTTTACCATATAATAAAATATTACTAAATTGCTTTTTTTATTGAATACCAAAAGAAGTTCAATAAAATCAAAATTTATAATTTATATAATGAAAATTCTTACCTATCATTGTAGGGTATGGCAAATTTAAGTTGTCCATGATATGAATGAACTCCTGTAATGATTTCGTCAACCTGGGATTATATTTCTTCTCTTCGCCCACTGTTGTTGCTGTTTGACCATTATAGTCATGAGCGGGATACAAGACGTAGTGGTCTGGCAGAGTGAAGATCTTAGTGTGGACCGACTGGTACAATTTTTCAGAGGAACCTTCCTGAAAATCTGTTCGTCCACAGCCACGGATGAGGAGTGCATCGCCAGTAAATGCAAACGCCTGTAAACAAAATAAAACATACTATGTTATTTCAGCATGAGTTAGTACAAATATTCTTTTTTTTTCACAGCCCATATATATCCCACTGCTGAGCACATTCCAGAAATGGGTAGGCCATTTCTGGAAAAAACGGATGTTAAACCACCACGCTTGTCCAATGTAGATTGGCGGGGTTACCGGTCGCGGAATAAATATCTGTAGGCCATACATATATAATTCCGATGCGAAGATCGAACCTGCGATCATTGACTTCGTGGGCGAAGGACTCCGTCACTGCGCCAATGGGTCGTCATATTGTACACATATCTTTACAATAATTTAATATAGAGAAAAAAATACTAAATAAAAAATTAATGTTTGATAACAAATATTAAACCCTTTATAGTAAGATAGACAACTTCTTATGTAGTTAGTTAACCTGAGCTAAGGATTTTAAATTTAAGCCCCATCTACAAAAGACAAACAACTTACTAAAAAAGAACAATAATATACCTGCTGATGACAAATAAAGGACAAGCATCCATTAGTATGACCTGGTGTTGACCTGGCTAAAAGCTGATAATTTCCAAACGTAATCAGGTCTCCATCATTTAGGTGTATATCCGCCTTAGCGCCGGAAGCTTTGCCTATAACACTCTTGGTTGTACGAAGTAGCGATTTAAGTTTACCTGTTCCTGTTACATGATCTGCGTGCATGTGTGTGTTCACTGGAAATTAGAAATGGTAAAATGTTAATGAAAATAATACAACTTACCTAAATTTAGTTATAGTAATATCTTCCCGATATAAGAAATTGGGGTAAAAAATCATAGATATGTGTTCTATGAACTAAGCTTATATTATTTTTAGGATTTGCCCTTTTGACAATGGTTGAAACCCCAAGTGAGCAACCACATGTCATCAACCACGATTTGTTGAAATTACATAGCAACATTACAGTTGGAAATAACTGAGAATGCATATCTTTTATGACAAATAATTATAAAAAATTGTCAAACTCCATAAACATTAATATTACTTAATATACAAAAAAGTTCAGAATTATTGTCATGTATCATTTCATGTAAATCAAACTAACTAGCATATATCAACTTGAAGCCAAGTTCTTCAATTAGTTTTGCATCCCTTTCAGCATGTTCCAACACCGGATCTATGAGGACTGCCTCTTTTGTTTTATTGTCTCCCAGTAAATATGTATATGTGCTGCTCACATTGTCAAATAACTGAAAGACATTAATAATATCATTTATCAGTTTATTTTAATGGTTTAAACGAATTTATCAGCAAGTATTACATGTAAAAACTAGTATTGTGTACTCCTCAATCTTTGACTTCTTCTAGTCTTTTACACCATCCTTCACAAGAACTAATCTTTAATATTTCTGTAGTATATCAAGACTATCCTAAATTTAGTGCAGATAGATTTATATAGAATCAAATACAAAGAAGTTTTTGGTTTAAGTTCCAAATAAATCCACTTCATCCAGCAGAAAAACACACATTATTAATTTTCTGTTATTGTTTTGCTTGTCGCGAATCTTAGCTAAGTAAAAGTTTTGACTGTCCACATAGTAAAACAATTTGTTTGTTTATTGGTATTTTTATGTATATGTTGGAAAATGGCCTTGATATCACAAGTATAACGCAGAACAATAGGTATGGATATGAATCTGGTATAAATTAAACTAAATTAATTATTTCCAATGAATATCAGGCATAGGTACAAACAAGAGACAGTGAGGAAGGAAGGCAAAGATTCCCATTGAGAATCGGCGTCCATGCACTGAGATGTACTCAAAAGAATTGCGTGCCAATTCTTTTAAAACGCGGTGGGGCCTTAAGTAAGAGGGGGTTGATAAGGCGAGAATCATGTTCTGGCAATGCCGTCGGATGATAGGTAAGATGTGAGGACTATCCCCCAAAATCATCCGATAGCTGTACGCAGCCATGATACGTCCAATAATCTGCTATGGAGCAGTGGTGTGGTGGCCACAGACCAATGTAGCAACGATACAGGTCAAACTACAGAAATTTCAACGGTTAGCCTGCATGGCCATAACTGGGTGTATGAAAACCACACCCAGTGCAGCTCTGGAGGCACTTCTTAATATAACCCCACTGCATCTATTCGTAAAGCAAGAAGCAGCAGCGTCAGCTGTGCGTGTCGGATCACTTGGCCTATGGACTAAGAATGCTAGGGCACCACACGCCGGCATTCTAGGAGAAATAACCAAAATATGGCCATAGTTGGCGCGATCAATGATAAGATAGGTAAGGCTTATGTATTCGACAAAACCTACAGAATACAGCCTTGCAAAGATCACAAAGCAAAAACATCTGAGCACAGATGGCTCCGAGACGTCATCAGGGACAGGCTTTGGGGTCTTCTCTGAGGACTTAAACATTAATATCTATCATGCACAACTCGGTCTTTCAAGCTGAATGCATGAGCATCATCCTAGCTATGAACGCCATCAATGCTCGGAAGGTTAGAAGGCAATCCATCAGGATATACACGGATAGCCAGGCGGTATTGATGGCCCTGAATAGCAATGAGATATGTTTCGGTATTATTCTCAATTGCCATGAACTGCTCACAGAAGCAGGTAGACACAACAACATTACATTACAATAGATAAAGGGACAACTGCTGCTGTTGATGATACCTTTCTTGCAAGGGAACTTGCAAGAAAGGTATCATCAACAGCAGCTTTTGGACCGGAACCAATAATACCATTGCCCTTCGATGGCCTCCTAACCTTTATCAAGAAACACATGAACAAAAGCTTCAATGACCACTGGAACAACAGCAGCGGTTGTCGTCAGTCCAAAGAGGCCATGCCTACAATCAATCTTTGTACTATATTTATAACTTTGTTTTTTTTCCATATCCATAATGCATGTTGTGACCTTTAGTATCTGAATAATGATTATATTTTTTTTAAAATTTACATTTATATTAAAATTTCTAGTGCTTCAAATATTGCCATCTTTAAGTAAACAAATATATCAAAATCTTATCTTAAACACTGCTACCAATAAAGTCGATATCAAATGTTGAAATTAAAGAAAGGCAAAGTATAATAACTCTTACATAATCACATATTTTCCCCATCACTTTCATATTTCAGAAGTCTTGATTTTTCCAAGCAGCAGTATCATTAAGTGTAGTGTTATGCGTTATGAATGACTTTTAAAATGTAATAGGTGTTTTACAATAACAAACAAATTAAAGACAAAAATTACTCAATTTTCCATAAAATGTAAATGTCAACATGACATGTACCTGTCTGAAAAAAAAGTTAGATACTTTCACCATATCGCTAGATGCAAATCTCACTTGGGTGATGTTCTTGGTTGGCAGAAATAAAATTTTCATTTGGCTCATTACAGGTGAATATTTCAGCAACATTCTGTAATTTGATTATATATATTATATATATATATATATATATATATATATATATATATATATATATATATATATATATATATATATATTCAAAGTTAAGTTAAAGTTGATGTACCAGAAAACACAGTCTCCATATCTCAACACTTAAAAAATTTGTGTTTTGAAAAATATTGATAAAACTAATGAACATTCCCAAGATACTTCATAAATCCAGTGAAGGTAATTGTAACATTTCAAATCTACAGAAGATACCAAGGCAAACTGTTCACTATATTGCTAAGAAATTTGCATCTGAAGGAACAACTAGAGCATCAATTGTCGCCCATGCAGACCGAAGGCCACAACTATATTCAAATCTTCATATGAAGTGAAGATTTGAATATAGTTATTAAAAGCAAACGGGATAGTTCATACAAGCAGCAAGGGATTAACTGCACCACAAATAGCAGCACAATTCAATATGGGGAATGATAAACCAGCGAGTGTCTCTACAATCAAAAGAAGGCTCCTTGAAGCAGGACTTAAGGGACGCATAGCGGTCTCAGAACCACTTCTTAAAATCATTAATAAGAAGAAGAGACATAATTGGGCTAAAGAACACACAGCAGATTAAGAAAAGGTTATCTGCATGAACGAATCGAAATTTGAACTTTTTGGATCCAAACGAAGAGTTCAGGAATCCGTTTAATTGGCCTGGAGTTTATATTTCAACAGGATAATGATCCTAAATACATGCCAAGACTTGTACATGGAAGGACTTTTTAAAAGGAAAAGTACAACAAAATGTATTGAGGCTCATGAGCCTCTGTAGTCCCCAGACTTAAACCCAATACAACTATTGAGGGATTAGCCAGATAGATAAGCGCGAAAATGTTGTGTTACATCTCAACTGTGGAGAAAACTGCAAGAGGTATGGTAAAAGATAACCAATACAACATTAGAAAAATTAGTAGGTAGGTTACCGAAGCTTTATGGGGCCATCAATAAAAACAACATGGACATATAGATGAGTCTTAAATTTAAAAAACTGCAGTACGTATAATATCTAAAATATTGTTAATATATACTTCAAATGAATATAAAGTACTTTCACTCATCCAAACATTTACAAAATGTATTTTACTGGGTGACCAAATACTTTTGCACGGTTAAATATATATATATATATTTTTTTTTTTGAATAATTCTTTAATACAATCTATAGCCAATCAATCATATTGATACATTATAGAGGAAAATAGTGTAATAGTGATAATATTTTCACTTATTTAAGAAAAGATAACTTTTACCAAATACTCAAAAATTAACAATAAAAACAATCCTAATAAATATATATACCAGAGTTATGTCAATTTAACTTACCTGAGAAGGAATACAACTGTCTTTTTACAAATTAATTAACTAAATATATATAATTTAATAGATAAGATTATTAATCTATCTACTTAATATATGATATCATCAAGATAACCTTGAAAAACATAGTGATAGCGTAGCAATCAGTAAATATAATTTATATATTGCTCGTAATACACCTGTATTTGTTTTTCAAATCAAACAATTATTTGGTAATGGCAACTATAAGACACAGATATCAACACTACCATAGAGCACATAAATACGTTAGCACAACCTAATTTTTTTTCTTCGCCAAATTAAATGTATATCGATAACTGAATATATTACTTAATTATATATATATATATATATATATATATATATATATATATATATATATATATATATATATATATATATATATATAACTGTGTTTACGGTATATCTATAACTATACCTTAAGCATTAGCATTTTGCTGACACGAACCCATCGATTTTTTCCCTATCCAGAGTCGTGTAACGCGGCTATAGAAATGTTCACTTCAAAAAAGATTTTCAAAGTCAGTCGTAGTTAGGCTGAGTGTTCCAACCTCTAATAACACTTAAGATTATTGATGTTTAAAGAGGTTCTATTTGTGAAAAAATTAAAATACTTTTAAAATAAATATCCTCCTAAATATATGAGAACCATTTTAATTCACTGGCGATATCAGTCAATGATTTATTGTTAAAAAAAAAAAGAATAAACAGTATAATAGCGAATTTCAAAAAGTATACGTTCAAAATTATTTAACATGATGCTGTTTTTTTTCTTTCATAAATCCTATAAAACGTCAATCAAATGTCAAATTAAAAGTCATCAAGAAAATTGAAAAATATGAATTGTTACAATATATAATGTAAATCGCACAGCCAGTGATGAAAAAAAACTTAAGGTAATAAATTTGGACACTTTTTTATTCATATATCTTTAATAAATTTATCATCATCGATATACTAAGTTCTTGCAGGCTTATATTTGCTCTTCCTCTAAGCTAATATAATAATACCATTTAGCTAATATAATAACTTTAATTTTTGACGTTTTTTTATTTAGCATATGCCTTTTAGAATTTTATAAGCAAAAACCAAGAATCAACAAAACGAACAACAAATAACCTCGCAATGACAACCAGGTCATCGCGGGTTATTAACCACCCCCTTTAAAAAATTATAATAATTATATCTAATAATCCCAAACTATATATTAACAGTAATCAAATATGTTTTGATACAAGAATATTTTGAGTGTTCACGAAGCCAGGTAATATACCATACGAATTTATTGTTTGGCTAAACGAAGACTATATTGATGGCAAATTAAAGAGAAGTAAGGAAAATTTGTAACCAATTTTCCTCAACTTTGGTTGACTTTGGACAAAACGTCCCTCAACCAAAGTTGACGGACGTTTTGTCAAGCAAAAATTTTATATTAGTATTTTATTGCTACTTAAAATGTCATAGGTAAGTATTATAGAACATGTTTAAAAAACAATAAATTCTAAATAAAAGGCCGAAATGTCATGAAAAATATACGAAAAAAAATTAATTAACTATTCGCTATCAATTAATCATTTTTTTTTAGAGATAGGAGGGCAAACGACAAGCGTGCCGCCTGATAGAAAGCAATCAACACCGCCGATAGATATCCACGACACCGCAGGAGTCATGGAAGCGTTGTCGGGCTTTTAGGTATGTGTAGGCATGTTTTTTGAAGGTGTCGTATCGGTTCGGAAATACCGCTGAAGGTAGCTGGTTCCACAGAGTGGTGGAGCGTGGAAAGAAGTTTCGAGAAAAGCTCACAGTAGTAGATCGCCACTCATCCAGATGGTGGAGATGAAACTTTTTTTACGGCAAGTTGTACGGTTGTGGAATTCGGCGTATTCCAAATTCCTCGGAGCACATCCCATAATAAAAGCGGTAAAAATGCTGAGAAATGAGACATCGCTCCACAGCACTAAAGGACCAAGCCGATCAGTGATCATCGACGATTCGGATCGCACGACTTTGTATGCGGTAAAGTGATACTGGTGAGCCCCGGCCCAGAGGCGAGAACAGTATTCCATGTGTGGCCTGACTTGTGCCTTGTAAAGTGGGACGCAATGGGCAGATGTGAAATACTGTCTCGCTCTACTGAGCACACCCAGCTTTTTCGAGGCCAGCTTGGTCTTTTCTTCCAGACGGCCGCAAAGCTGAACGTCATGCGATATGTCAAAGCCAAGGATTCCGATAATGGCTTAAGATTAAGGGGAGTGCCTTCAAAGCAAGGAGATACGACAAAGGGTATTTTTGGTGATAAATGTGCAAACTTGTCTTTTAGGGATGATTTGGATTAGTTCCGCTGATTCCAATCCAAGACCTTGTATATTGAGGTCTGTACTTCACGGTCATCACCCGTGGTGTCGCCTGCATAACAACGCATGCTACTAATTTATAACATATCGTTGATATGCAGAAAAAAAAGTAGGGTACCTTGTGGTACACCAGCATTCATGGGCTTCAGATCCGAGCAAAAACCGTCTAAAGCGACTTTTATGCTCCGCTCCGTAAGAAAGCTGGTGATCCATTTGCATAATTTCTCGGGCAGCCCATAGCACGAAAGTTGGATTAGAAGAGCTTTTTGCTACACCTGGACGAAGGCCTTGGTTATAACTTGGCTTAATGCTTCCGCTTTGCTATCCACCATTTCTGTCCATCAGTGTGTCAAATAAGTAAGAAGATCACCAGCTGAGCGACCCAGAAGAAACCCATATTAACAGTCACTAATCAGCTCATGCTCCTCAAGATACCGTAAGAACTGGCAGTTAATAATAGATTCAATAATAGATAATAGGAGCCAACTCTGGAGCACATAGTTTTAGCACAACTGGGGGGACGCCGTCTGGCCTACTCGACTTATTGATGTCTAGGGAGAAAAGTGCTTTGCGTACCGAGTTTTGAGTAAATCGGATGTCTGGCTTAAAATACTCACACTGGAGGATAGTTGGCGGTGGCCTTTCTTATCAAGAGTCAAGCTTGATGCAAAAAGAGAGCCCAGAAGATTTTCTGGGCTTTCTCTTTTGCAGTGTGGGCCAATTAGTCATCCGCCCTGCGCAAAGGTGGAAATGATGGCTGACACGGTATTCAACCATTACAACTATAACATTATTGGATATTGACCTTTTTTACAATTGAGGAGTGTTGCCGTAATCCTCATGCTTCGTGGGTGGATTTGAGATCGCAGAGTGATTTTTCTTCTCAGGGAGACGCTACAGCCCAAAAAATTGGGCTGTAGCTATTCTATGCCAGGATTCACACTTCAAATCATCACGATACAATTTCAAAAAATTATTTTGAAATTTTCAGCGCAATTTCAATAATTATAACATCTGTGAATAAAAATAATAGTATGAATTTATGAGACCCGAGATGTATAATTCCAAATTCAGATTAATTAATGGATGTGTACTATTATTAATATCATATACTATATTTAGTTCGTGATTTCCTTCTCTCCTTATTGCACAACGTATTATGCCACTATGTATTTTCAACTTTAACAATTAGAATATCACAACGTTATTGACCTCCTTCATCCCCTCTGTCGTTAGTCAATATATTGCTCTACAACAAATGGTGAATTGATTGTCTGTGTAAAGAAAAGTGGTTTGCGGCTGTGCAATGTGCACACCCATATTGATATCAAAATCTTTTTAATGTTGCCATCTATGTGATAACTGCCTTGTTTCGTTGCACTTAAACCTTTTTTTAAATAAATACAGTATACAATTACAATGTTCGATATCAATGCAATAAACAAAGCATAATATAAAAAATATGTCATTAAACTTATTCTTCCTTAAAAAAATCATATCATCATCTTAACATAGACTCATCAAAAATTATGTACTAATCATATTAAAATAAATTATATTTCATCATTTTATATGTAGACTAAATGGATATAGAATGGATAGATATTTAATCGATTGAAGGGATAAAATAAAATTTTTATAGTACAAAAAAGTAATTTTAATCGAGTTAATACTAATAAAGAATAATTCTCGTAATTGTAATATAGGTACTAATAAAATTTAATTATTTTGAAGAGATATTAATAAAAAAGGCATCTAAGCGAAAATTAGGTTGAGGTTATTTTTGAATTTATATTTGAAAGCATCGTTCGTTATTTATTAAATAAATTTTATAATATTGTCTTTAATAAGGCAAAAGGATTCCCAGAACACGGCAGTTCATTATTTTGTGATGGCAGTCCCGTGATCGTTATTTTCTGTCATTCTGTTTGGGTGCGTTTAGAAGTTAGTATAAAGGATCTTATAAAGCGCCATTGGAAAAAGAAACAGCTGATAAATTTCGTAAATCACTCTAATACTATCATAACAGATATTAAGCCGCTAAATTTTCAAATTCTCTGTATGAAAGTTCGTAGTGATTTTAAATTTCTAAAATAAATTTTTAAATTACGAAAATACAATACTATCTTCTAATATGTACCTATAAGAATGAAGTCGTAATGAAAAATTTAGTTTCTTTTAAAGTCTGTGTATAAATTTTCCAAACTTAAGTGTTGATCGCTGCTTTACGATTCTGGTAAGAAAGTTTTATTTCTAATAATTCGACATTATTTTTATTAGAAATAATGTAGGGTGGCTTGGTCGGATTAGTTGTGATATTTTTGGTCAAGTATTAAATATTATTAATTTTTTATAGATATTTTCATGTAAACCTCTAATTTCTCTATAGGATGGATGAAAGGGGATTTAGATCCCGATCGGTCAGATTTCTCTGAGAATTATGATTCCGCCTCAGACTTGCTAGCACCTAAGTTTACACAAGCATCCTGTAGCAAAATTATTTTTCCAATAAAACTTAAGAAGGAGCACTTCTTAAAAGGTTAATCCAAAAAGAAATCATCATCATCATCGTTTTCGGCATTGTCTTTATGTCCATAATTATTCTCAGAATAGAAAGTAGTATTATATTGATGACCCAGGACCATGATTTTAATCAGAAAGTTTAGTGATCCTACTTCAGGTATCCCAATCAAACCTATTCACATTAGCCAATTCCTATCCAAAAGAAACTTCTTGGAGATCTGAGCAATGGGAGTGAAAAGTATTAGATGCAACAAAATCTCTATTGAATTTAAATCTGCATTAGATGCAATTTTTAATACTTATTAAAAGGAAAATAATTAATTGTGCCATAATTTCTACTAATGCTGTCACAAGGATTGGTATACTTGGGGACATTCCAACTAACATATGCATGGATGAGTTTGTTTCATATTATTGATATGCTGAACAATATTAAAATTATAAGTGAGACGTTATTAAGGAAGATAAAAATATTGGATGGGTACAGACTCGTTCTATTGTTTTAAATTTTTCAGGACAAAGTAGGCATTTTTAGCTTTTTTCCTTTCCAGTTGAACATTATATTTTATCCATTATTCAAAGTTATAATTGTTGTCACTTTGGGCACATAAATTGAGAATGCCGTTCGAAGCCAAAGTGTTTTAAATGTTTTCAGCCTCATTCTGGTGATTCTTGCAAAGTAATAAAAGTCACTTGTCTTCATTGTGATGGTGGTCACTCGGCCACAAATAATTCTGGTCCTGAGTACTGTGGCGTGCCAGCCGTTCTTCTTACGGCGACACCTAGGATCTTTATGGGGTTTATACCTTCTAAATAAAATTCTTCGAAAATTATATTATTTTAATCTTCTTATTTTTTTTGACATTTATATCATATTCATTAGTATATTTTACACTTTTATACTCTTTAATTTACATTTAATATGTATGCTGAACGGGTAACATGTCTATTTTACCAACTAATCATTCTGTTTTAATAGAATATTATTTCTTTTTAATTTTAAAAACAGAATTTAAAAAGAAATAAAACAAAGAGTTTTATTGCATTAGTGATACATTTATTACTGTATCACTAAAGTGCCATCCGGAAAAGTCTATTATAATAATAATGTTGCAAGAATTATATTCTGAAGCTTCCATAAGAATTTGTCCTTCAAGGTGAGCTTATGTTGATGTTGCTTCCAAATCCTTGGTTTCACTATCTCAGTCTCAATTCCATCATACTTTGCAACAATCATACAAAAAGATAGTTTTCTCTATTCATGCTCCTACTTCTCCAGCTTTCATTCATGGTTATGACCATAAACAAGACAAGAGAAATCCGAAAAGTGTTGCAATCTTTTATTGTTTTTTCTTAAATTAGCTCTTTCTTTATCTTGGCATGTGTTAAATCATTGCTATAGCAGTGATCATTTTCCTATACTGAATTTAATGTAAACACAAACAATCTCCATTAAAATATATTTTCCCCTTTTAAAATATAATCTGTCAGATGCTGATTGGGATAAGTTCGCTAATGTTTCAGATGGATTTATGTAATGTTTCTGGTTAAAGATCTTTATCCGAACTTTGTTCGATGTTTCTCTCGGTTGCTGATACTTGTTTTCTAATTAAAAAATGTGGAGCATACAAAATTTATTCTTTTCCTTGATGGGATAAAAAAATATTGTATCGCGATTCAGAAGCGTAACCAGGCTGAACACTTGTACTCTTCCTCTATGAATATTTCTAATTTCTTAAGCTATCAAAATATAGCAGCTCAAACATTAAGGCTTTTGTTTGAAAAGAAAACGCTATGTTTTTGAGAAAGTACTAAAGTAAAGAAATACCGTGGGGTATTCTTATATGATTCTTGTAATTCTTCATGTTGTGATTCCCTCTTGTAGTGGTGATTTGCTGAAAAAATTGCTCCTCCATGGATTCCTTCCTTGGCTGAAGCTACTAATTTAGATTTTAGATGTGAAAACAAAGAAATCCCTATTTTACTTAGTATAATGAGTTCATTTTTGCAAAGAATATGGCAATCTGCGCAAGGAGCCAGTTCGATTTCCGAATGAATTTTTCACCATGAACAGTTTATCTATCCTCATTTGTAACCTAAGGTTGGCTCTTTTTAAACAGGAATCTGTAGTCTGGGTTTTTCTGGATGTGGTTTCAGGTTCATATAATAATGTGGTCCTACCAGTTTTAATTCAGAAAATGAAATCTTAATGCATGTTTAAAAGAATTATTCAATTTAATTTCTACAAGATTGATTATAAATTAATTCTTCAAATTAACCCTTCAGACAAATTTCTTCCTTCAAGTCTTATTGAGGCTATATTATTATTCTATCGGGTTTCAGTTCTGAGTTCTTTTATTCTATATTTTGTTATTTAAGTTTTTATTTAATTGTGTGAATCCCATGACTGTCACTGGCAAATTCACTGATAATTGCCATAATAAAATAATTCATAAGTGTGCTTAAAATCACTAAATCTTTAGGTAATGTTGAAGTCTGCTACCGTAAATATTTTCCTTACTTGTTAGTGACATGATATTTTAATGTTATGTACATTAAAGGTAAATATAATCAACCACTTATTCTTTATCGTAGAAATATATTTTGAACTTAGTTATGAATTGTACCCAACACTGTCGTGTGGTAAATAACTTATAAAGTTATATAGTTTATGAAAATTACATCAAAAACCAATTAACAGTGAAATGTGCTTAGTTATGATTATACATAACTGTAGTTTGATAGGTATATGTAGTAGATAGGACGCTGAAGGCCGTAAACAAACCGATAATAAGAATGCAACCACACGTGTTGCTCGTTTCGTTGAATGCTTGTCGTTGTATGTAATACGGAATTATCTTTCTTTGTAAAAACTTCCTTCACTGCATAGGCCGACAGCTAAATTATAATTAAAAGTATTTAATAATTATTCAATTCGACTCAGTCCTAAATCGTAATTCAGCATTATTTGACTGTTTTGCAAATTACTGCTTAAAACAGTTACACTGTATGCTGTTGGATTAACCAAACCAAAAATATATTGCAGTTAAGCAAAATATTATAAAATTCCTAATTTAAAACAAACTCCTAATTTAAAAAAAAAATGTAAGTCGAAAAAATGTCTATAAATTGATAAAATGAGCCACCATAATTCATTTATGAGAAAATAGTATTTAAAATGCTATAAAGACAACAATTTTAGAATTTGATGCATTAACCTTAATTCATGGCAATGGTGGGTATATTATAAAAAAACCGCTGCCTTTTTGAATATGGATTAATTGCGCAGTTGTATTGTTTTGCGATCGTACACATTCGCACTTAAATATTTTATAATCAAAACCAAGACTAAAATTTAAAATATTTGTATAATAGAATTTCTAAGCGGGAAATAATGAGCCAGGCTAAACAGTTTGTCAACGAGACGGGGTGTGGCCACTTAATTAAATATCAACAAATACTTATATCTCATTTCAATACGTAGGTTACCTTTTAAGAATTTTTCTTATGAATATTTTGATTTTTATGATTTTTTCCTTATTTCGATCAAGTAATGTTTCACTGCTGTTAAATATTGAAATCGTTTTATTTTAAACAAAGAAACTTATAACACAAAATCTATAACTAAAAGTAGGAAATATCATTAAAACTATATAAGGCTTAAAAGGACTCGCAGTCCAATGGCCGTGAAATGATCTACTGTTAGCCAGGTACACAATTATTATATAGCTACATAATTCAAGGTCTAATCATGTTACTAATAACATTACACGTTCATTAATGAACCGCCGCTACTCACTGTTCTGCTCGAATAATGCACGTAATTGAAATGTCCGCCATATTGTTTTAACATTTAATTTGTTATTTCGACATTTAAATTAGTTATTAGATTTTTATGCAAAATTGAAATATTCGTGGTTTGTAAGCCTATCGACTCGTACACAAGCTACGAATGTGCACAAAGTTCTTAACTTACCAAGAAGAATGGAGTAAAGTCCACGACTAACTCCAACATTTTTTATATATTTCAAATGTCTCCAACATTTTTTATGAGTGTACAAATTTCTTTTTTAATTTCTTATTACTCAATCTCCAGCAAACAAAAATTACGCTTGGTATTTTCTTTTACAGTACGTACACCTGTTATTTCGTATTACTAATACTACTCAGTTAACTTTACTGTAAATGACATTTTTAGAAGTACATATGAAGTGAATTCTTTCCATAATATTTGTTAATTCAAAAAAAATATATTTATGTTTAAGTTATGTACATTTTTAAAATAGAAATCTATTAGCTGCCATATATGTTAGGAAAAGGATTTATTAAAAAGTTCATTAATGTAGCTATAAATTATTTTAAACTAAAGTAATAAGAATTGAAGATGTTCCAGCTAGCATTAGAAACAGAATTATACGCTCTTTGTTTTTTGTCATTTGTAAACGTAGACGATTTAGATTAAATCACTGGTTCTTCTAAATTGGTAATTATTTTTTAATATTCATTCAAAAGAACAGACAGCCTTGTGTTCCGTCACAAGTTTAGCGAAAGGACTGCATGGATATTGCATTATCTTTAGCGAAGTGCAATGTTAGTGAGTTACACCTTTCGTAATAATAACCGTATTGCTCGCTTTTATTTGTAATTGTTAATATAGAAGGCGGCTGAAAAATTGTTATTTTAAAATGACCGAATAAATTTTCAAATGCATTTAATCGTGATGAATAGAGCTCTTCGGAACTAAAAGAATCTCTCTAATCAGATGAATAAAATATATTTGTCTTATTGGCAAATAGTAAAAACAAAAACCAATTAAATACGCATTCATTAAATGATTTTCCAACCATCATCTAAACACAAGATTCATGGTTATTTTTCACGATAACTTTTGTTTTTCATTTAAATATTCTTTAATTAACAATAATATTCACTAATATTATGTAATGTTCAACTTATGAGAGCAATTGCGATGTTTCAAGTTCAAATGTTGATTTATTTTACACGACAACAAAATGAAAGTAAAATATTAAACGTTATTTATCTTTATTTGGATGCTACTCAATAATTAACATCATCATACAAAAGATGATAATATAAGAAAATAATATCATGCAAAAGATGTAATGTATATCAAGAATGTTGAAGAGAGGCATATTTTTGTTTATGCATATGTCAGTGACCTAAATTAAAATATAAATGACGTAATGATGTACGTAACTGTGTATGTAGTTAGACGTGATACTCGTAACTAGATAGAGTAGGGTTGCCGTGAAAGGCTACCTCGAACTAAAAGTTAAAATCTAACATCACTGAAAAAGGCCTCTTCAAATAACTCTAAATTCCTTAATTTTAGGAAGATTTTTTTTTTCTTCCTGTTGGTTCACACACTATTTGAATTATTAAAGATATATTTTAAATCACTGTATGGGTTCCTTATTCAAAAACAGTGCTTTAAAATTGTATAAGGTGAATGTCATTGTGGTTGATAAAGTAAAGTGTGATTAAAATGTATTTGCTTTGTTAGCCTTCTCCGAATGCGAAAAACAAGTCTGATATTCATTGTTAATCCATTGTGTTTAGGCAAGTTTAATTCACATTATTTTGAAGAAACTTACATTTAGTTCGATTTTTTACTTCCATTTCACAGGCTATTTATATTTTTTTATTATAATATTGTAATTTTCTTCTTAAGATACATTTCAAAATGCCGTCGCTTTTGGAAGCCTTGGAGCGCAAGTATGGCACAAAAGGTGATGACAACCCTCCGTTAGATGATATGCCGGTGGCGATTTTTGTACCCAAGCGTTCGCCTAGAATCAGCGTTCCCACGTTGCTAGTACTGAACGATTGTGACATCGACAGCGCCGGGGATGCTTGCGCGCTTGCAGACAAATGTGCCGATGTAGTTGAGTTGGATATCGCTCACAATAATCTCACGGAATGGAAAGAAGTAAGATATTATATTGTATTAAATTCATTATAGTTCAATGAAAAGAAGTAAGATGTTATATTGTATTAAATTCATTATAGTTAAAAAGCGTGACCGGCATTAGACCTACGAAGATATAAAAATATTGTAGATAAATAAATTACTGGCAACGGAATAAACGACCTCTTGTTATACCCATGATTTTTTTATAGAATAAGTACGCAAATGAGTAAGCGGGTCACCTGATAGTAGTATCTTATAAAACGCGTCACCGATCTTAGGGTAAGATGGTAAGATGTGATTAATTCTCTTCGCGAAGGGAAATATAAGGATGATAAAGGCTTTTATGTATTTATATGTTTTTTTAAAATCTATTCATGTTCAACTACGTTAAATAAAGAGCTGTGCTAAATTTAAGCTTCAAGTCTAAACTCACCGGTGTCAGCTAAGCTATCTGAGAGTTAGTGTTTTATTAAGTAGACACAGTATAGCGATGAAATATTAAAATACAGCATTCGCTAAAGTTGATACAATAAAATCTCGAAGATTATTAACTATTTTCAAGATTAGCTGTGTATAATGAAAATTTTTTTCAGGTCTTTGCTATTTTGGAGCAAACACCTAGAGTACGTTTCCTGAATTTAAGCTTCAATCGGCTCTCGGCCCAAATTCAAGCAACACAAGCGTTGCAGCCCCAATGGGATACTCTTAGCCATCTCGTATTGAATTCTACTTACGTCGGCTGGCCCAGCGTCTTAGGTCTTCTTAAGGCTCTACCAGCTCTTGAAGAGTTGCATTTGAGTCTCAATGAATATTCCTATGTGGATTTGAGTGGGCAAGAAGTAGACGAAAACAATCGATGCGAGGAATGCTTTCGTCTTTTCGATGCCGACTCCTCTGAGCCAGTTCATGAACACTTAACGAAAATTTATTTTTCTGGGAACCCTGTGAGTAGTTGGCGAGAAATATCCAAACTGGGTTACGCATTCCCGAACCTGGAAACCTTGTTAGTTAACGATTGTCCTATAAAGTCGTTGGAGCCAGATCCGTGTGAAAAGTGCGCAGATAACAATGGGAATAAAAAAAGTTGCGACGCCTTTTTGTAAGTTTATTTTTATTTAATACATTTCTATGAAAGCTACACATTTGTCTTCATACAACTTTATTGATGATTATATGAAGATTGACTATGAGGAATGCAAGGAGACAATCACTTTACCTCACTCTATCGATAGACGAAGGAAGCACAATCAAGTGACAACCATTCTTATGGAGGACAGAGTGAAAGATATTGTTGGTGCTACAGTGATCCATATGCCTGCACAGTGTGGCGACAAAGAGGAATCCAAAATTAGAATATGAGAGAGGACTAGAATGTATAAGAGAGGTTTTGTTTAAAATTGAACTGTACAATCTGTTTGTTTGTTGACTGTACAAGAGTCTGGCTTATAGCAACTAATGGTTGCTTCTTAGGTACTATAGTACATATTATGCACTAATTTGTGTAGAGGCAAGGTTACCGACCCAAAATCTAAATCAAATTAAATATATTTTTACAGTATTTGTCAATGTATTCTTAAAGGTGCATACTAGATATCTACTCGTATTAAATGCTTATCTTTATTTCTTTTCATAATGAAAGATTCGTTTCTCATTTCATCCACGGGCACAGTTTCTTCGGTCAACTTTTGATTTATGTATTTAACATTTTTTTATATGTAAAATATTTGTGGTGATTCCCAGAAATCTTCGATTTCTCAACTTGAACAACACGGGCTTAAAAACGTGGGACGAAGTGGACAGACTAGCGGAGTTTCCAGCCTTGAGGAGTTTAAAAGTACAAGTATGTATTTTCTGGACTTTTTTGTATACTACCGATTATTGTAGGTTTACCCGAGTTTATACATTTTGCGACGACTTTGATAAAAACCATCATTTTTGTAGCCATGAATCCTATGTACGCCTAATTAAATGCTCGTATATATCCATCATCGCGATTATTTTAAAATTCCATGAATTAGCAGCAATGCAAAGAGACAAACTACGTTTAAAAAATATTTTACAGTTTAAACAATTCTCTTAAGAATTTATTCAAAGTTTAATTTGTGTATTCAGTTAAGGAAACTAACATGTCTTAGTTTTTCTGTCGAGAATGTGTGTATTAAAAAATCACTGGGGAAAGATTTAAAATATAATGCATATGCATATAGCAAAAGCGAATGGGTATATTTGTTATTATATTAATTTGTAGATATATATATAAATTCTTTATTCTACACCAAAAACAAAATTATACAATTATTGATTGTAATATTTATATACAAATGGCGGTGTTATCGCTAATAGTGACTTCTTCCAGACAACCGTAGGATGGACACAATGGTACAAAGATAATTTGTAAGTTGGTGATACATAAATGATATGATGATAGAAAACAAAAAAATATTAATAAACATAGATAATACCCATAAGGTTAACCGTAAAAAATAAACGAATAAATAAAAAGATACATAGTTATTTATAGAGATAGATAGTTATTTTGAGTGATAATTGGGAGAGGCTTGTCTCACCTCCAGCGGCAGAAAATTCCATAACAGCTAAACTGTGAATGATTGGTCAAAGAATTTGGTATGATGAGCAGGCATTTTTAATATTAAGTTTTCAGATGTTCTCAAACACCTCGAATGTGATTCATTCAGAAACACAAAGCGAGTCTTGAGATAAGCGTTGGGTAACATGGATTAAATAAAATAGAGTAAAGAAGAGAGAGTATGTGAGAATTGCGGCAAAGGCGAATGGGGGGAGCGACTTGAGCTTAGCGCGGAAATTTTCGCGCTAAGCTCAAGTGGCGCGGAAATTTGTACCTTATTTCTTTTTAAAATCCTTGATACAATGACTAGTTCAAAGTTAATTTGTAAAAAGCGTAATTTTTTAGTAAGAGTTTTCAGTTCATGCCAAAACAATTATTAATTCCCTGAATTATATTAATAAAAGATTCAAAATGGAATGCATGTGCGAATTTTATTATTGGATCTTAATCGCATATAACAAAGGCGAATGTTTAATATCTCTAAATCGTAAAAATAGCTTTCACAATTCTGCACAGTCAATACCCTTAAGAATGTACAGTAATCAATTACTTTCTGGGTTGTGATCTGTTCCATTGTGTAATGGCTTCCCTACGGTCGGGAGATCTGGAGCTCGGTGCTATGCGGGTGAAGGTCTGCCAGATTTAGTCGCGGCCTAGTAACGCCGGCGCTTGCGTAATTACTACCTATATTAATGTTGACACCCGACATGTAGCGTAGACGATATGCTGTAAAACATAAAAAATAGATTGGTCTGTTTTAATAATTACTATATGCGGCTGGGCCATTTCCCAAAAAAGAGATTTACCACTTGTTTGCAAATAATAAATTATTATGACAGTTTAATATTAGAGGATTAGCTTCTATCACTATGATCACGAAATCGTGTCTTTTTATAGATTTGAATGATGTCTTAATATTCTTAAAAATATATCATATTGTAGACAAACGCGACAGATTAATATATTAAATGATATTGTATAATTAACTTATATTTACACTTACTTAATACGTACATTAAGTTAAACCCAGTTACAAATATTGTAACAACAATAATAGCGTCACTCCACGCTGATGTTATGTTGAGTGCACATCTCACGGATATGCCTTCGATAAACCTTGAATTTTATACGTTGTCTTACTCGTATTCAATTCTGCAAACGAATAGCAGCCTTATGAATACAATGTTAAAAGTAATTTTGCCTTAAAATGGCATGACCGTCACGCTGCGAACGTGAAAGTGACGCTGAATTTCGTCACACCAGAATCAAAACGGTATTAGTGCTGCAATTAAATACAATATGACGTCACAACTATATGTAACAACGGATTTTAATCCATATAGCAGCAAGGAATAAACATTTAGTTTAAGGCAAGAAAGAGCTAAACAATTATTTTCAAGTGCGATTACGATCATTTACGATATACCGCATACCTTAAATATATTTGCATCTCGGCGTTTTATTTAAAATTGTAAATATATCTCAATTTGTATAATACGGGCATCGAAATCTTGAAATTTAATTAAATAATAGTTTGCGGCCAAAAACCGTCACGATAAACAGACCAAATAACCTACACACAACAGATGTCTATGCAGGAAGCATTGCGAGCGACACGTGAAAAAGGCAACTGACAGTGGGTCACGATCCGAATATGTTATAAGGATAGAGGGAACAAATGAGAAGATAATTCTTAATAATAATTACATGTGAATAAAACGCAACCCGTATATTGGTTGCGTGGAACTCAGTCTTATATATCTTCTTAATAATGGATTTCCACAAAGTAATGAATCATTCCGTTAATTGTGTAAAATATCAACGCTTTTTGTCGATATCAATTTATTCAAACCACTAGTGATAACTTATCGATTCCAGCACCAATTTGGGTTTTATTATTGACTTCCAATCTGTTGGGACCAACAACGTAATTTGCGGTCAGGTGAGTTTGCCTTGCCCGCTTCTTCAATGAGGTTTTTCATTACACATATACATACATGAATAATAACCTAATATAATAATAAATAAGACGTATTAATTAAATAGACGTTTGGATTTGCCCTTGTTAATAATTTCACTAGAATTTATCTTATAATTTACAAATTTATTGAGATGTAAGTTATATTATTTCATTCTTTCAGTATATAGTATATACTTATTTCTCTATAGACAATTATGTGTATTTGTGTAGCTTGTATCATGCTTAAATAAATTAGTTTCGTTGTGATTGATTCAATTACGAGAAATCACTTAAACGATACTGACAAGGATACATATGTGAGTGCCTTAAAAATCTTATATCAATATTATCATTATCGACAACCTATTAACGTTCGCTGTTGAATATAGGCCTCTGCTATGAATTGCTGTATTCGTTGAAGGAGAACTAGTGGAGAGGCAGCCGCAGAGCAAACCATCTTGCATTAGTAACGCTATTGCCCGCCCCTGCCTGTACCTGCAATTTTAAACCTTTTTTTTTCGAATAAGCACACTTTGTTAACCAAATAGATGTAATAAGTAATTTACACACTCTTATGCATTTACTTTTGCATAAATAGAATGACCACAACATGTTTTCCCATGATTGTCTTAGGAGATGGTTACGGAAGTAAATAGCAATGGCATTAGCAGCGTAAACATTATTAGTTAAAACTAATGTATCCCTAATCAGTACAGCCAACGGTGAGAATTGCATTAATCCTATCTAAAATGTTCTATTTAAAAAAAAGTCTCTTTTAAAAAAATATATACATACACTGGCCGCCAAAAAGTCAACCCAACGGTTAATTTTGACTAACAAAGCTGTTATCGTTAGTATGCGACTACATAGTGTGTTATAAATTAACATTTTGACGGGGGAGTATCGTCGAAAACCAGGAACTGGAAGAGGACGTGTCACAAACCCGACGGATGACCATTTTATTGCAAAATCGGCATCTTTCTATAAAGTAGTTTCAATCATTCAAACTTTTACAAATTGTATTTTAATGGGTGGCCAGATACTTTTGATTGGTAGTGTGTGTGTGTATCTATATATAATATGTATATTGACGCAATTCTTGATATTGCTCTTTTGGGTGATTTTTATAAGGTTACTCATCTCAATGACTTTATATAGCGTGACGTATCGCACTTTACAATTGGTGCACCGCGTTGAATGCAATAAAAATATTATGATAATCGCGCATCCACAAATTGGAAAAATACCTGACATCTCATCCAACCGGTTCCACTAATGAATCACAATGTTTAAACGATCAACAAGCAACCCACACATCTAACTTATCTCGGGTCAACGTAGCTTTAATTCTTAAAACCTGTGGGAGGTGGGATCTAGACTAAGCAACAATAATGTTATTATTTTTAAGACGTTTAATTTTTATGACGTAAAATGTAGTATATTGTTTAACGAAAGATTAGACCAGATAAACAGACAGGTAGACGAAAATTTAAAAAACCAAGTGTTTTTACCATTGTAATTGTGCAA
This sequence comes from Baronia brevicornis, assembly GCA_031353405.1. Lineage (NCBI taxonomy): Eukaryota > Metazoa > Arthropoda > Insecta > Lepidoptera > Papilionidae > Baronia > Baronia brevicornis. The sequence goes on from JASFAT010002897.1 coordinate 56,655, forward strand.
ATAACATATTACTTAAAACAAGAAAAAAGGGGTTATTACGAAAAAAATTCAAGTAATCGATGTAGGGATGTTGGGAGTCGTAATAACATCTTAGCCTCTTAATTGTCATCCTAGTCTATGAGACATCACCGCTTCAAAGGCTTTAGGTTAAGCAAATTTAAACATTGCTATCTTTAGCCTAAAGAAATTTTGTTTAGGCTAAAGATATTGGTATAGCAGTAATATTGGTGCAAAATATCTGCCGTTCCAACGTGGTGAGTATTGGAAAGGCTTCCAATCTTTTGATGAGGCTTACCATGCTGACAAATTAAAAGAAGACGAATGTTGTAAAAGTAGCTATAATAAATGACAAACAAAGAAAAATGTCGTTTTTAAGTATCACCATTACTTCGTCAATTTTAGGGTTTAAATAATTATGATTGTCGAATTATTAATTTTATTTATTATATATTAGTGCGATATTTCATTCGATAACGGATCCGTTCTAAATCATTAAGCGCGGTATCGATTTCTTTACATCGTTTACGCATTTATTATCGTAACACACTTGTTCTTTGTGCAATTTTATGTAATCGCATAACATTACAGCTTAAATAGGTTTCTAAATTATGTTCATAAAATTGTAAATAGGTTATTTTTAAAATTCCATATTTAGTTTTTTTCTGTGATTCTGAATTTTTGAATTCGTGTTAAGATTTTCTTACTTTTAATTTCAAAGATTGTATATAGTTAGAGACACATTCAGTTAATACTTGTCCTCCCAAGTTATAACATTTAAAAGTCGAATATAAAAACTAATATGTTTGCTGCCGATCGCACACGACGACCTCATATACGCACTATATTTCGTATTACAATTTTTTTTTTAATTGTGTCCAGGTAACATGATGACAAAGTTTAATGTATTATTTAAGCTCTAAGAAGTTCATGTATGTTTCGATGAACGTCTTACGTTCCATATGTAAGCTAGAGAGTAGGTTTCAAGGAATTTAAATGGTAATATATTCATAGGTCAAACACTTTGACACATGATATCACACATGACAACACAGGATATAGCTTATACAGATATTCTGATGCATGTTACTGATACATTTATAGGAATAAATTCTGTCTTCTTTTCCTATCTTAGAGCTTCATATATAATAATCACAATTGAAAATTATTCTATATTAGTGTTAAAAAAAGATCTAGCTCCGGAAATTTAAGGATTTCTTTGTTTTTCATCAACAATATTTTAGCAATAAATTTGAACGTATTAATTTCGAAACGTTGTTATCCACATTGCTATGTATGGATTATAAATATTTATTCCGAGTCTGGTTACCCCACCAATCCGCATTGGACATGCGTGGTGGGTGGGTTACCATCCGGTCCTCCAGAAATGGAGACGCCCGTGTTCAGCAGTGGGACATATATGGGCTGTTAAAAAAGGAAAAATAAAAAAAAATGTATATATGTATATATATATATATATATATATATATATATATATATATACAGTACATATACAGTATATATAGCAGTAAACATTAATTCCTATGCCTGCATGCGGAGATCGTCTGGTTGTCTACTTAGTCTTCCGCTTTCCGCTTTAAGTCAAAACAAGCTGTCAAGGTTTACGGAACGTACGCACGCTGAGTACCTTGTCAAGGAACAAAGAGATGATCAAACTGTATTGCATTTATGTTTATTGCATTTTTTTTTTTCGACAACCGCTTACATCGACAGTTCGCTTGCTTTGATTTTCGATTATATCGCTACCTCGCGGAATCCGAATAGGGTATACGAATAATAGTGTTCTTGTTTTGCGTACATTTATATTTAGAAGTTTCAATAATTAACCTTAAACTTATTTTTTTTCTGAAGAACGTATGGATTATATTATCATTGTGACAATGCGTTTATTTAATAATTTAATAGAAATTATGTTTATACATTTAAATGTAGCTAACCCCCCTCCCTGTATGTCCATAGCCGAACAGTGCAACTTCTCATTTAAAGAAAGTAAGCAGTGTTAAGTGTACTTAGTAAAGGTGGTCGTGTTGTCGTTCCCGGTGGGTTCCCTAATTGAAGTTTTTATATTAACTATAATATATGATCGGACTTATACAGACTTATTTTTCCTGGCTAGTTCTTTCTCATACAGTAGAACGATGCAAACGTCGAAAGTTTGCATCAAAACAGTATTGGACTATTTCGTTACCAAGTTTGAGAAATGAGTCCCCCACGAACACGGTAATCGCCCGTACACATCGATGTTGCGGACTTATGCGGCATACATACATAAATGCATTATACGTAAATCAAAAATTAAGCTTAGCAACTCGTATATGCGTTTGGCGAAAACAACTGACAGAGTCAAAAGACTAATATGTATGTGACCCACGCACCCGCATCGCTATGACCGAGAAACTCATATATTCTTTTGGCAAAAACAACCGATACATCTGAAAGTTGTTCGTATGTTGTGTGCAAAAAAATACTACAAGCAAACGGGTGTTACCAAAGATAGCGAAAATTTGCCATTTCGATCAGAGAGGCTTTTTAAATCAAAACTTTCCGATCAAAAAGAACCAACATCAAAATTACCATGGCGAAGATGTATTGTGTTCGAAACATAAGAAGCAGAAAGGCATGTATTATGAATATAACTAGCCTTTGCCCGTGGCTTCGCTTGCGTGGAATTTGGTCTGCCACATTATGTTTCGTAACAGATCATTTTAAATAAATATATATATTTTTTTTACTTAATTTATGGTTCACAATTTTGGTCATAGTGGCTTCCACATAAAAGGTAGAGATATATGCTGTCGCGGACTTTTATTTAGAACTATTCAAGACAAACAATCCTACGGTACATCATCTTTGTCTAACTCCAATGGTTTAGGCAGCGTACGCCAAGATAGCTCTCAGAGGCCAGATTTTTTTCCGACTTAATTGACACGTATCGTTATATTACGTTCAAAAAAATACATAAAATCGTAACAAATTGTAGCCTACATGGTATTCCGATTTATAACTTATATTACTATATGGACAGTCAAAAGTTTTACTTAGCTAAGATCCGCGACAAGCAAAACAATAACAGAAAATTAATGTTTTTCCGTTGGGTTAAGTGGATTTATTTGGAACTTAAACCAAAAACTTACCGAAAATCGGCCATCAATTCTCCACCCACCAACCACTACACACAACACCAAACACACATTATCACTTTTCCATCTATTGACTTCATTAATAACCTATATTACTGTAAAGTTTCATCCAAATTCGTCCAGTAGTTTTTTCGTGAAAGAGTAATAAACATACATACTCACAAACTTTCGCATTTATTATATTAAGTAGTAAAAAGTAGGATTAAGTAGGATTAGTAGGACATTAGTAGGATGTAGACGTTTCCATTGATGGTTGTTCTGAACGATATAACATACAAGAAATTTATTGAGTAAATTATTAATTAAACATTTATGGTTATTTTATTAAATATTATAAAATATTTGTTATATAATGTTAATATAAAAAAAAACATTTCATTTATCCTATGGAGTCTCTGCTAGTATGTACATTTAGTATGTTTAAAATTTGATACCTTAGTACTAGGTTGAAATACGCACAGGCACCTAAATAACTATCGCGGGTTGTCAATCCGGCCTCTCGTTGTTTACTTCGAACCAGCCCGTCCACAAAGGATTAAGGGTAAATAATGTGAGAATTTTTTCTCTATTAAACGGGTAGAGTCAAGTTTAACTCGTCCACTTACGATTCGCTTTAAACTCTGAATTGGATATGATGCAATGGTTCAACGCGTTTCAAAAATAAATTTACTCCTGTTAGAATTTACGATTCGAATCTCGAACACCAACCATTTAAAAATTGCTGGGCACTTGTTAAATATATGTATAAAAGAAACGAAAGGAGCCTCATTCTGATTTTTATGATCAAGCCTGCCAAATATTGCTATAACTATAGATATAATATAATTATAACTAATAAAAAACAACTACAACATGTATGAAAAATAATTCACAGGGTTATATAATAATTATTAATAAATTTATTAGCTACTTCCATTGCGACTAAGCCTAAAAATACTTCAAACAGTTTCAAGTTTGCGAATATATTTTACACTGCATATCGTCACTACATATTACACATGACGAATATACTCGTCATAACACAAAAGGTGACGATGCAGTTCATTGGTTAATATCTTTGATAATGATGTATGTACATAGCGTTGGTTGCTCACCATTATACAAGCATATTTCTATTTTTATTAAAACGTTTTTTAAACGTAAAATTAAAAAACACGTCTTCTTAAAAATATTGTTTTATAGAATTAATTCAAATACAGTGGACCGCTTTAAAATTTAACTGTTAATAAACGTCCCATGTACCTTAATAATATGCCGTAATTGATTTTTTTAAATACACTTAATTCTGTTTTTACACAAATTTGATTTGACACGAGTTAAAAGGAAAAAAAGTACTCTTTTTACACGAATTGTTTTGTTTTAACACGATTTTTAATATTCTATAATTTTTTCTTTTTTTATATTAATAAATTCCAGATATTGTTTTTATTCTTTAAAATTATAATTTATTTTTTATAATATATTTAATGAATTAAAACGTGAAAGCATAAATAAATTGTTAAGTGAACTTAAACAATTTTTTTTTACCTCACCTATTTCCCTTTTTATACGAATTTTTGGGAACGTACATATCTATACTTATAAGAAACTACATACTACAAATAAGAAAAGTAACTTCCCGCAAATGACGATTGTTTGGTACAAAATCAGATATTTTCACACAACTAAAAGTATATGACGCCATAATAAAATTACTAACGTGTCAAAGCCGTTTGTTTACCATATGTCTAAGCTTGGTTTATCACATGTTGGATGTGTCAAAATCGACCAACACTTACTGCTGGAGCCATCTAATGACAAACGGCGAGAGCTTAGTAGCGCGCCTAATATCTAATTCTTTCCTGTGATGTTTTATGGTATTGATAATTTAATTTTAGAATAAATGTAATATAATTATTTTTTTGGTCGTAGGGATGGCCACTTTGGGAGAAATTCGAATCGACGGAGCACGAACGCCGGTTGCTTTTGGTGGCTAGATTGCCGCAAGTGTGTACGCTGAACGGCGGCGGAACGGTGCCGGATGAGGAACGTGATACCGCGGAGCGAGCTTTAATACGTTACTACATGGAGAAACCGGAATCTGACCGACCCAACAGGTAACACTACTTTCATGTGAAAATCTACCATACACTATACATATTACTATCGCATCCTACGACTTAAAGGCAATCGGTGTAAGGGGCTGGAGGGAAAAAGTTAAACGAAGATCCGACTGGAAAAATTTACTGGACTAGGCTAAGGCCCACCCGCGCCTGTAATGCCTTGATAATGAAGATGATCGCATCCTACATGCGTGAAAATGACTATTTTAAAATTAATTAAAGATTTCCTATAATAATGATACCAAGAGAACCCCCTTAACCGGCGGGCTTGCCATGAGGAGAGTGATGAGTGTGGTTGAAGCAAGGAAATTATGTCGAGATCGTAGCAGATGGAGATCTGTCGTCTCTGCCTACCCCTACGGGAAACAGGCATGACAATTCGTATGTATTTATTCCATCGAAAGGTTTGAAAACGTTGTGTTTATATATAGAGATCGTCAGAGTATAAATTTATAATTAATGAAAATATTAAAGTAGAATGAAGACAACTGCCAGTTTCATGGACGCCGGCTGTAGTAAGAGCTCAAGAGAACTACTACATACATATACATATATCCTTGACCTGAATGCAATGTCCGAGACAAAGAATCAAACACAAATGGAGATACGTTAAAATAATTTAATACGAAATATATTTGCATACTTCGAATATCGAAGAAGGATAATGCATGGGCGGATAGTACATATTTTTGACCGTATTGTGATATTTTCTATTGACATTTAAACTTAGTATCCTTATCGTTATTAAACGATTCCCTGCCTATACATAACGTGTATGTTATGTTAAAGATATTGGCTCCCAGTACTGAAAGCATACCATCTCACCGTATCGCGATATAGGTGTCAACTCGCATTAAGCATAATCTTCGTGGTATTTCAATAGAAAAGTGCATAATCAGAGACCTGGCAATCTTCTAAACATTGATTGATGCTCTTGTAGTAATCTCGTTACATTATAACATGCCTAAAACTATATTTGTCAATGGAGTGTTGCAAATAAAACAATAACCACGATTAGCATAACATAGCATAAGCATAAGCTCAGTTGCTAAGAATCACGCTTACGATCTGTGGTTGTGAATTCTTATGTTTCATTGGACTATTGATTTGAACCATTTCCTAAGACAAGTACTACGGTACACCACTGCTTCGCGGCACACACTTGCCTTTTACAATTTATAGTAATATTATATATTACTAGCTGACCCGGCAAACGTTGTTTGCCTTATAAATTATTTCTAGGTGTAGGTATAACGAATAGTTTACAACCTTTCTCAGACCTACCAACTATACAAAAAAAAATTCATAAAAATCGGTGAAGACATTTGGGAGGAGTTCGATAACAAACACTATGACACGAGATTTTTATTAATTAGACTAGCTCACCCGGCAAACGTTGTTTTGCCATATACAATTTTTTTTTATATGGCAACAACGACTTTGGGGAGGGCCACCCTTATCATCTTGTAGTATAAAAAACAGTTTACGACCTATACTCAGACCTGCCAAATATATAAAAATATTTCATAAAAATCGGTCAAGCCGTTTCGGAGGAGTTCAATAACACTGTGACACGAGGTTTTTATATATTAGATATAGTATTCAATATAGAACTCCTTTTTTTAGATACTGGCAACTTGTGGGAGTGCATGGAAAACTTGATCCTTTAGTGTCCATAGATTTGAGGCCCGAAAAGCGAGTCAGAATAAAGTTCACGTGTGGCAGTACAAGTAAGGTGCGCACCGTAGATGTCTGTAGGTGAGTCTTATTTTTTTGATGGAATAAAAACGCAAACGAGCAGGCGTGTCACCTGATGGAAAGCAATCAACGCCGCCCATAAACATCCGCAGTGCCATTGGCAGTGCAGAAGCGTTGCCGGCCATTAAGGAAAGTGTCATTATGGGAGGGTTGGGCCTCAAAAGAATCTCATTGTGTTCCAAAAATTTACAAAAATATTTCCTTTAACATTTATTACCCTGAACTATAAATTATTATTATATGTATATACATATAGCAAGCAAACGATCAAGCAGGTCATTTGATGGCAAGTATTCACCACTGTCCAAGGTTATTTGCAAAACAAAGGGCCACAAATTCTTTGCTTACCTTTAAGTAAGATGTGAATAATAAGGAGAATTGAGTGATGAATAAATGGGTTGGACTGAACGATGTACAGTAGCAAAGCTCTGAAATCAATTTTTTGTAAAAGTGCGGTACTTCTCTAGACTTTTCATTCTCTAGATAGTTCACATTCGTACATTTTCAAAATATTCACCACACCGAGGTAAGTATCTCTCATGGTAGAAATAAATCTATCAACATGAATTAATATCAGTGAAATTTAATATGTATTGTTGGAATAGTTAGTACAATTCCTAAAAATACATATGTCTTTCTTTGTGATTTTTAAATAAGGCTAAATCATGTAGGTTGTCATAAAACATGCTTTAAACCTAATTTTGCAGCGTAGATTTAAGCCATATTCATTTACAGGACTGTATCAGATCTGAAGACGCGCTTAGAAAGGCTGGCTGGATTTCCTGCCTCAAACATGAGGCTGTTTTACCTGGACCAAGATTTAAAAAACAGTCAGGTGATTACACATAACTTAGCTTTATTCATGATCATGATAGCTTTATTGAAAAAATCAACATGACCAACAACAAGTCTGCAGTAGGATCACTGTTAGAGATAGACTTGTTTTCGCTTCAAGGAGGTTTAGCCCAAAGTCGCCTCGCTAGGGAGGTGTGAGTGACCGGAGCCAGCCATTTCGAACTGATCACCATGGCTCTCTCTTATAGTTGTTCATCTATTTAGAGTCACTATGCTGCAAATTTTTGTGTGAATAATCACTCACAATTCCCCCACCCTTCAAATTGCCCCCCGAACTCCCCCCCCCCTAAAACTCTCATTATTAATTAAAATAAGAAACCGAAAGTAAAACAAGAACCTTTTTAAATGCAAAATTGTTATTTATTTAAACCATTTAAAAAGATTTTTTTAACAGAAACGAGAATGTCTTATACAAAAATACAAAACAGAAATATTTCAAAAGTATGTGCTCTTATCCGCTTTATCCAAATCCATAAAAGTATTCCTAAGCAAGTGATCACTCACTCAACGCTGATCACAAAAAAATATATATACTATTTAAGTGATATTGGCACGTTTAGAAAGCCGAGAAAAATACGTACACTTCAAGCGATGATCAAGTTCCTTCTAAAAGCAGCGCGGCGGTGCAACCGATGAGACTACGGTAATGACTGCCTAATGTTCTCTAACTATTTAGAACTTTCTTTGATGCTAATTAGTTATAACTACTATGTCAGCGTCAAGTAAAATGCAATAATATCAAATCTCTTGAAATGTAACCGCTTAATCACGTTACTTCTTTCACCACAATTAAACAATATACCTGATATACGATTCATCATATACGATTATGAAAATGAAAGAAGAACACAACGTCACTGATGTAAGTTAGTGGGTAAAGTCCTTGCAATTTCTTATATCTACATAGTTTTATGTCACAAATAGTATGGCTAAATACCTGTAGATTTTAATGACAACAGCTACTTAGAGTTTTTAAGAAAAAAAATATTGTAAATATATTTCAAACCCTAAGTATGTTTCGATGTTGTGTGGAATAAATACGAGACAAATGGTTTCGGTATTTCTTCCACACAACATCGAAACATAAATAAAAAAAATTGTATCATTTTTTTCGGTACATTTTCAGGGCCCGGAAGAGATGAAATACCCCACTAAGAAACTATATTCGTACAACATCAGAACGGGCGATGAAATCATTATTGAATCGAAAGTGAACCAGCCTGTATCAGTGAACTCAGATGCATGAGACCATTTCCTTACAATTTATTGTAAAAATTTAATAATGCTATCAAATATGATTTGAAATTGAAGTTTAAAGTCTTGTAAGTTTAAAAAGTGATAAATATGCCATAGGTGCACCATATATTAATAAATAATAAGAATAGAGTCAGGTTTACATCAATTATTTTTTAACTCAAATTTGACAACTGTATAAATATTTGCCATTATTTTATAATTCTTTTTTGTGATGTAATTTAGATACGTTGATGTATATAGATGAGCCCTCGATGATAAAAAGCTTCTACTGCAGTAGCCTGATTAGTAAAATTACATCACTTCGGTTAAACATAGACAGGAGAGAACGAGCGTTCCAATTTTTAGGTTCCACATACATATATGATAGACTCACGTAAAAACCGTTTCGAAAAAAAATTAAACTATAAAACCGCACTTGATTTGTGTTTAAAACAAATAATGTATCGAAAATAGTACTGAAACATTTTGAATTAAAGAATAATTTTGAGTTAAGCCGCGTTCACAGTAGCACACGTAATGCAATAGGTAAAAACCTAACTCCCTACTTGTGACAGTACTGTCAGTTTCTTATAAACGTCCACTGTTGTTTCAAGTCTGGCAAATATCAGCAAGAACAATTATTAAGGTGTTATACAAACTGCTAATTCAGCTTAAGATTTCCAATCGTATCGTCGTATGAGTACAGTTTGAATATCTCTTATCTTTGAATTGTTGCTATGGGATAATTTAGTGCTATTTATTCAAATTCGGAATAATTGAATTTGGCGCCATTTCTATAGGCATACGTATGTATTATTGTATATTGCCAGGCATACCTTGAATTTGTTATATAGGTAACGCCTCTTTAAAATATTTTAAATAACTGACTATTAATACATATATATTAATTTCTAAATGGTTTTTATTTTTTAAATATTTTAAAATCTTAAGTTCAATGTTACACATTGCACTCGAATCTCTAAAGCTGTAATATTTATAATTTAAGTCTATGCCAACAAACAATCTAGAATATGGAACTTCATTGTCTTAAAAAGGACAGCGGTATTATTATTTTTTCAGAAATTTCATAATTATAATGTTAAAAAATTGTTTTATTTACCTTAGTTATTTAACAAAATAAATTTTATTTAACCAAAAATTAAGATAACTATACTAAATATTAGAGATGAAACGGATATCCGGTAACTATCCGGTATCCGGCCTTGTTTTCACTATCCGGCCGAATACTGGATAGTAATTCAGTATACGGCCGGATTCCGGATAGTAAAATTCAAAGTCTCACTATTTTACACGAGGCAAATCATACCACAATAAGTTATGGACACCGTTTATTTTTATAATTGCACGTCAAAAATGTTTGTTTTATTAATTAGTTTAGTACTCAAAATTAACATGTGGCAAATTGTGGTGAATGAATACCAAATTTTCCGCATTTTTTGGTAAGAGTAAACGCGCTTTTTCGCTGTAAACGCTACTACCAGGTGCTGTAAGATAAATTCTAGCAAACCTTGATAACTGTACTGATTCAAATTAACTGACCATTTAATGTATAGGTCTCAATCGATTCGAGTTGTATCGTCTAATTAGTGAGTGTGTCTTGTTCAGCGACACAAAGAGAGATAGCCCTTTTTTGTTCCAAAAAGCATTCTGCCATGTAGAAAGTAGAGTTCCACCTCGTGTTGATGATATCCTGCACTAACAGATGCTGGAGTAAATTTAACTCTTTTTAAATTGCAATTAATTTTCTTATGCTAACCCTGAATGATTGAAATAAGTTACTAGACGTCGTCCAGTAGCAATCATGTCTAATATTTCAGCTAAGACCCTCATTGACTCATTAACAACTCGCTGAGGCGAATGTATGAAACATCTAATAGAATCATACTCTGCAAACACCGCCTTTCACCATATTATCGCCACTGTCATGGATTAGTAAGTGAATTTTATTTTTTTCTCAATATCCCAGCGAGCAGCAATAGCGTTCAGTTCCTTTCCTATATTTTCTCCAGTGTGTGATCCTCAAAACATTTTCATATCAAGAATGCCGAGTTGCAGCTGAAATTCCGGAAACAACCAATTGGGCTGTGAAACTCAAACATATTCAAATCAAAATGATCGCGTTATGTATCGCGATAAAGGGCCGAATAGTACTTACCGTAGCTTACCGAATATCCGATATCTGGCCAAACCACTATCCGTTTCATCTCTACTAAATATCTATTTATTTATATAACACGAAATAAAAATTACATTTAAATATCTCATTATACAAAGGTTTGTTAAAATTCTAGTATTCTATTGTATATAATATAAAAGGATAAATAGTAACTATATAAAAGGTACGCTTATATTATCGTCATTTTGGTAAAGCGTTATAATGTAATGGGCTTATTTACACACATCGAGCATGTTAGGCTAAAATTTTTATATTTAGAAATTAACGTAAACTATATACTAACCAAACAATATAAGAGTTCAATTTCATTGAAAAAATTATTTATTTTACATATGTAATGCGAAATTTATGCCATTTGTAATATTTCAAAAAAATGTTAATATACAATATTGATTTATAATAGTGTCACAAAGTCAATATAGTTTTAAGTTGAAAGCATAGTTTGGTTTAAGTACATATTAAATTATACTAAAACTTGCTTGCAATTGAAAGATGCTCCAATCTCTTCATTTTGTTAATGATTTTATATATGGAAAATATTTTAGAATAAACTCGTAAAAATTATACTTTATTTTATTTTTTTATTATACCGCTATGAAAGTAATCATGATCGTCGATGAATTCGAGATTTTGGCAGAATCGCTGCAAAAATGCAACTCAAATGATCCCTTGTCGGGTCAGAATAATCAGATTACAGCACTCTACTTCTGTACATTGATTTTCGCCAAGGTACGCCACAAACGTAACAAAATGTTAATAAGTAAACATTGCAACAGGATACGATAGTCGTTTCACCTTTCTCCGCAGATGTTACTAAATTGACTTGTCTTTGAAAAAAAATTCCAGGTACAATGTTAGGCTGAATTCCCGATTCGTCCATATTATAAATACATGACTTTAGTCAGAAGTTCATGGAAATTATTCACTCCTCTAACCTTTAGCCCTGGATAAAGGCTATTGGTATGAATAAAACACTTAAATGACATGAAGATAGCCACACAGACATTAAAATATCTGTTGTATTAATAAGTACCAAAAGAGTTGACGTAATATTAAAACACTGACAAGTCTCTTACAGTATAGAGGGATAGAAGCCTCTAAGGGCATCTATCCTTTGAAAACTCGGGGCGACTATCCTTTTCGCTTGGGTTAGTTGCCCTTTGTGTTTTGAGTAAAATAAATGCAAAAAATCTATGATTGACTCCTAAATATGTTTTTAATGAACCATTATATTAACACAAAATAAAATGTTATCTATTACTACTTATAAAGTTATGGAGCAGTTAATAGTTACGTTGGAAACTTTGAAGCGTTCGTCGTGTCTGTTGCGTATATATTCAAACATACAAACGACAAATACAAACTCACCCCGCACAACACCTTGCGTGTCATAGAGGTGAGGACTGCATGAGCGGCGTATTTAAACAATGCTATTTTGTTTTTTGGGAATTGAGTTTTTAGAAACGAGGCGTCTATCCCAGTGCAGCATCTATCCCAGTTTTACCTTACCTTTTATACTGGATCTGATATAGGGTCATATGCTGCTATCCGTTTGAACGGGACTATCCCTTTTTTCGGCAACCTGTCCCTTTGTCCCCAAACAAATCCGGGACGACAAATAGTTCCCCATTTTCCGAAACCGCGCGATAATTTAAAATTAGCACGTCAGACATGAGCGATATAACGAAAAAAAATATGTTGCATATAATTTAATAATATTTACTGTCACAGAAATAAAAATAAATCACCAGCTTTATTACAAAATATAAAAAAAATATTTTTATTATAACAAAGTATGAAAATCCAATTTTATAATTTATTATAATAAAAATAATTATAATTAATGTGAAGGCTCATTAAATTATTACAATTGTTGAAAATAAAGACCATAAAAGGTTTATTTATATTGTTAACTGGCGTATATACCCACTTCTCTCCGCAGCTTCGCTCGCGTGGAATACAGTTTATTGCGGGAAAACTATCGTGCTAAGTTTCTTCAAAATTGGTTAAGCAGTGAAAGCGTAACAGACTTTCGCAATTACAATATTAATGTAGAAGTATAGGTGTCCCGTTTTAAGTTCAAAAAAAAATTAGTTTAGTTATCAGTCTGTCATTTTAGAATCAAATGTAGAGCCTAGCTTTACTAAAATGCGAAAGTTTCCGTTGTGTTTTTCTCATATTGTTCACGTAAACAAACGTTTTCTCGAATCACCAACCGGGCGTCTTTTGTAGCATCAGCAGTTAACATGTGAAAAAATTCTTGTTTCGATGTAATCTTAGTATCGTACCGATTTGACAAAAAGTTTTAGAAGAATAATTCCAATTGAATTTTGCCATATGCAAAACTAGGATATTAAAAGAAAGGATTATTTCCGAATCATTTATTATACTTCAATTGTACTACAAAATAATAGGAAGTTTACTACAGTTACAATGTTATATTACATAGACACATAAATAAGAAAATTATAGTATTTCCCATTTGAATAATGCAGTTTATGGGTGAGTGAGAAAAATATTAAACAAAATGTCATCTTATTTCTAATACAAATACTGTTCATTCAAAATTTGCGTAACTATAAATTAATTTCTAGTATATAATGCAAAGCATACACATAAAATAAAAATGATACTTATATGTATCAATCATACAAAAATTAAATGTTATAAGCAACGTTGAGACAATATACCTTCAACGAAGACTAAACCTCGTCATAGCGCTACGTATAAACCTGAACGATTAAAGTCATAAAAGTTGACATTCCTTAAAATAAACGTATACAAAAATTTAAAATTAGACAATATCACAACTAAACCACCTGTCTCTATGGCAGGCTACATAAATAAAGTAACATCCCGATGTCATAAGACATTTTAATAATTGCGATATAAAACCATACGAGATATATTGCGATTATTAAAATGTAAAACCAAACTAATTCTTTTATCAAAACCGAATACAAAAAAGACATACAGCACGATTATTTAAATATATTTAAAACTAATACCAATTTTCATTAATTGTCAAAATAAATGCTACGTGTATATAATTATATCTTATTTAAATAAACATTATTAAAATGTATTGCATAATTATTAAAATGTATGTTCTACATTACTGTCGCCATAAGCATATACATGAAACATTTTTGAAAATGTGTTTACACGCTAACCATGACAATATCGTTATTCATTCCTTAAAAAAACTTATTATTAATCATTGCCTTTAAATGATAAACGTATATAAATATTTTAAACTTAGCATCTATTATGATTTCATAAAATTTCTGCATTCCGTTATATTTTATAAAATTAATAATTTAGTGCTATAGTGGCGCCATCCATTATCAATTAGGCTATAGTCTATCTGCTTAATATTTTTTTATATAAAAATAAGCACTAATAACAAAGTAATTGATCAGATAATAATGTAATAAATACTTAGACACAATGCCGCACTTCTCCTTTTTTTAAGATACATTATTGCATTGTGATTTGACAAAATATAAATAGCAATTGAATGCTTATATTACGATATATAATCAGAGTTGGAATGTTTTGGGCGGCCTAATTAATTTTTGAACTTTCAAGAATTAATTATTGTTATTATTAAACATCAAACACCTCTGTATTATCTTCACTATACTGTACTTTAGAGTCATTGTGAACTGCGTAAACATTTTGACGAAGAAAAGTATCACACGCCGAAGTAAAATGAAATAAATTTGATAATAGCGACTAAAGGTCCAAATTTCAAAGCATGGGTGTTTTATCAAATTTCGACACTATTTTATAAAAATGTCACGTGATTTGAATTCTTTTTTATTTTAACTTTTTATACGCTTGAATTTTAAATAAACACTAAGAAGTTAAAAAAAAAACTAGTATCCTTAATTTCACTATACCATCAAAATGCCCATTTTTATACGGATTTCTGATTAGATTGACCAAAACACCGATTCTAGTATTTAATTTAAAAAAAAATCTAAAAAAGAAATTTCTAGTTATCCAAGCTAATGACATACAAAAAATATTAATATTATCCATAGAAAAACCAATGACTGTAAGTTGCCCGTGTTTTTTGCAAAGGAGTTTATATATATACACATAATAGGCAAATGACGGACTTAATATCAAAAAGCCAATGAATCCAAAATCTTAGGAGTTAGAAATCAAACCAAAAAAACTGCGATATAAATGGACATACGAGAATCCAAAGTTTTATTGATATTATATATTATGTTTGTTATTACACGTTTATATTGTATTTGTTATTTGTACACAAGAATGTAATTTGGTGCAAATATTTTGTCGTCACTTGTTCCAATAGATGTTTAAAACTGAAGTTATCTAGCTACAGATATACAACACAACTTATTTCTAATTTCCTGTACTGAAAGATATAGTCAAATTGTCAAGGTGACGTTCCTAAAGCAATTACGAATCCCCTTCAATGCACGTGAAGAATTGTTATTAATCTTTTAAGAAATGCAAGACATGTTAAAGTGGTTATACATTCAATACAAAGTCCCATAATAGCATAGTACATTGAAATAATTGCTCCCAATCTCTTTCAATATATAATATGTGTATTATATATTAAAAGCTATATCCCTATGCTAATTTCTGTTTTCGTTGGTACATTGTGTTCGCAATTATGTATAATTTCTCAAAAGTACAAAACAATATTATTGCTGGTATTTTGGTTTAAAAAAATATAAACATACCCATAATGGAATTAATTGTACCAACCGCACACCCTATATTTTCGGTTTTTAATCTTAAATACAGGAAGTGAATAATATACCTTCCGTATTAGTATTCATAGATTAACTTGATAATAGCGACACTTTTGTTAATACCAGACCAATTGTTAAAAATGTATATCCAATATAACATTTTTTTTTCAACCTTGCTAAAATACCTTACGTTTGAGATTCAAAACGCTGGACATTTCAATTCCAAGGAACATAGGAAAGTGTCACAATTATGCCTGCACATTGCTTAACATTGTATGAAAGATAATTCGATTGTATAAGTCTACCTCAGGCTTACGCTGTAGTATAAACAAAAATATAATGTGATTTGTAGCGATTATTATGATATGTAGATGCAATTCCCTTTAATATTCTAAAAGAAACGTCAGGGACTTAAAAATTTGTAACTTAAGAAATACAAGCCAGTTTTACAATAAGTGAGTATAACTTGAGATTCATGATATGTGGAGTAACAGCGCAAGTCTGAAGGCGCAAGTTAAATAACACTGGAATATTTCAGTCTACGTTTGGCCATACAATCACTTCTAGCAGTATATAGCAGTCTTGTATACTGTGACACTTTTGATGCATACCATCTACGATGTTCACTATACACATTAGTTCTATTCACCTCGGAACATCTAAAACAATACAATCTCCATTAATACACAATCTAAGCTAATGAAGTGATACATTGATTTATGTATCACTAATGTATAAAAACGTTTTATTTGAATATAATTAAACCTTTTTTATTATATTACTTTTTTAAACATTCGTTATTTTAACAATTTGAAATATTAAATAAATAATTGTCTTCGAATTAATTATGATTAGATCGACTGACGTCTCTCGTATAACACATCGCCCTTCTTACATAAGTAAATAATATGATAAAGTGTGAAATATCAATGTACAGTGACCAGACAGACGTGAATAGAAAAATGAATTTATATTATTTAGAAGTTTTATTGTACGAAGAAGCCCCGTAAAGATCCCGTGTCACCGTAATTGTACGGTTGGCACACTATACTAATAGTAATTAGATTCAGGACTATATAAACACAAACTACTATGCAATCCACCAGGGTGCCTCATAATATGTGATACACCAGGCCAACACTGTTGTAATATTTGCGAATTGTCTTGACAAACTTTTGTGGTTTTAGGAAACCACCTGCCAACCACACACATTGTTGTTGCCAGCCCTTATTTGACATAATGTTCAAATTATATAGAGTTCAGATAATTCATTGATGTTTTACTGTCACATATATAAATAAATAATTTTATAAATTACCTGTGCACTTTTCTATTTAACTGGTTAAAAAATAAAGAAGATGAGAAATTAAATTATTAATTATTAGGATCATAACATCTAATTATTCACTGTAAAACTTTTTTTCTTGTTGATAGGATTTTTTGTATCATTTAATGTGCCAATTGTTTTTAGCTTTTTTCTTTAATAGAAAGAATTTGCCCCCAGCAGTTGCCATAATTTGATTTCATAATTTAAAATAAAACTGCCTAATTAGCAAATCCCTGTATATTGCTAGCAGTGGTACTAGCCAAATTGTACATTGTATTTATAATTGTACATAGTATAGGTGCGCTGGTATTTGGTGCTAAGTTGTCGCTGTTTGTCATTAGATAGCTCCAGCAGAAAGTGTTGGTTTTAACATATCCAAAACATCATGAACCAAGCATAAACATATGGTAAGCAAACCCATCTGACACGTTGTGAATTACTACTACAAATATTATAACGTTAGTTATCTGATGTCATTTGACCAGGTCATTTTTTACGATCTACGTATCTCAACACTTAAAGTCTAATAATATTTCTTTGTTTTTCACTTCTGATTTGTTTTTTTTTTTTAAAGAAAATGGGTAAAAGTAAGGAACATTCCCAAGTGATCAGAGGCATAATAATCGGCCTTCATAAATCCAGTAAAAGTAATCGTGAGATTTTAAGACTGCAGATTATACCGAGCCAAATTTACTACATTGTTAAGAAATTTGCGTCTAAAGGAACAATTTGCACCAACCGTCATCCAGGCGGTCTGAGAGCCACAACTTCGAGTGAAGATTTAAATTTAGTTATTATATAAAATGAAAACAACTGCATAGAAATACCAGCACAATTCAATATGGAGCTGATAAAACAGTGAGTGTGTCCACAGTAGAAACAAGACTCCTTGACGTAGAACTTAAGGGGATGAATAGCGGACTTAAAATCACTTCTTAAAACAATTAATAAGAAGAAGAGATTTAATTTGGCTAGAGAACACAAGAATTGGACAACAATAAATTGGGAAAAGGTCCTATGGACGGACGCATCAAAATAAGTTTTTGAATCCAAACAAAGAGGTTTCGTACGGCGGCAGTCGAACGAGGGGTTGTGAGATCAGCTGGATAGACAAGTGTGAAAATGTTGTCCTACCTCTCAAAAATACTTGTAGAGAAAACTTCAAGACGAATGGCAGAAGATAATCAAGACAACATTAGAAAAATCTGTAGGTAAATTGCCGAAGTTTTGTGAGGTGTTAAATTTATTTATTTAATTGCAAAACTAAAGTACATTAGTGTTATTTCTTTCTACTATTATATCTAAAATAATACAAAAAAATATAACGCAAGGCCGTCATTAAAAACAAAGGTGGACGGACATATACATCAGGCTAAAATTTAAAAACTGCAGTATGTATAATGTCTAAAATATTGTTTATAAATAGTTCAATAGATTATAAAGTAGTTTCCCTCATTCAAATATTTACAAATTATATTTTACTGGATGGCTACATACTTTTGAATGGTAGTGTATGTATAATACCCATGTGCGTACCTAGTCCGAGTCGGCGAGGTTGACAACGTCGGCGGGTGTAGGCGGGGCGGGGGTACGGGGCTGCAATGGCGGGCGACCCCGTGGCCGCGGGCGCTCGCCGAGCATTATCTCGCGCGCACGCTGCTGCTGCAGCGCCATCGCGACCGGGTCGCGGCTGCCCAGACCGCCAGCGTAGTATTTTGCACCCATCTATTTTCACCCAACAGATTAATATCAATAAATCAATATTATATAAAACTGCATTACCATTGACAGACATGTTATTAGGGTAACTAACTTTAAGGAAAGTGTAGTGTTTAAACTTTAGGAAAAGTGTAGGCTTGTTTTTAGAAGGCCCCAATGTCGTATCGGGTCGGAATCGCTGGATGTAGCTGGTTCAACGAAATAGTGGTGTGTGGAAACAAGTTTCTTGAAAAACGCACCTTACTGGAACGCCATTCATCTAGATGGTGGGGTTGACATGTTTTTTTGTAGCGAGTTGTAAGGTAGTGGAATTTAGCAGCCGGAATTAATACGAACAACTCCTAAGAGCACTCCCCATTATAATATCGATAGAAAATGCTGAGACATGAGATATCCCTCCGCAGTTCTAAGTATACAGTTAATGATCGTAGCCCTCACGTTCTGTTGCTGCTGCATCATTTGCTGCATGCGCATCTGTTGCTGCTGCATCTGTTGCCTTTGCCAGGGCGGCTCGTACTGCAGCCCACTGGTGCCGCCCAAAGCACCAGCGCCACCTGCTACCGACAAAACAGTAATTTATTATAAATTCTAAATTCCCACCACAATTCACGATTTACAACACGCAAGCCTATTGATTGCAGTAAACCCCTTCTATAACGCGATACAAATTTATTTTAGGTGAATTTAATTTTCACAATTAATATTTGTAAATATTAGAGCCATCTAGCGACGAGTTGGCCCCACGCGTCATACGAGAAATCACTGTATGTATAATCAATGTTCCCAAAACTTAAAAACTAGGCACAAAAACATACTACAATGATTTAGTTTTACAAGAACAAGATGTGCAAACGTAACAAAGTTGATTATAAACTGTCAAATCATTATAAATTTCACAGTAAAAATTTATGTCATGGAAAATATCCGCGTTATACGATGAAAAACATGGTTTACAACAAATTATGATGACGTTATTCTAGCCGATTCGACAATGGTAATTCCCAGGAATGTAAACCGCGCTGGCTTGTGCGCCAACCCATAAGTCACTCCTTTGTGGTCCAAATACTTTTCGGTCTGTTATCATATATGGATCAATTTTATTTTCTGTAAGATTGGAAGAAAATTCGAATGCAGTTTCTTTGAGACATATATAAAATACATTATTTTCTAGACATGTATAAATTACACACGGATCAGAAAAGTACATTTGCTTTTTTTAAATTTTCCACCGGGGATTGGATTCAGAAGCCAGGTGCTTTAAACGCTGATCCACATCAATTATCCGTTAATACGTAACACTTACATGGCATGCACTTCCACTGTTCAATGCATGAATTATTACAAATTTATTTTATGGAATAACATGCGCAGTTACCTGTGTTCATAGCTGGATTCATCATTGCCGGATTCATCATGCCAGATTGTGCGTATTTGTAGATCTCACCCATTTTCTGCATCAACTGTTAACAGAAGGTATTTTATATATTAATAAGTATCACTTTAATGAATATATATATGAATAATAATAGATCACATGTTATTTAAACATAAATACGACTTTAAAGAAGATGCTATAAAATCTACACAAATAAATCAACACAGACTATAAAACAAATAAAAGCATAATGTATTTCTAATTTATTCCATACTGAAAATTTAAAAATTTCGTACAATAAGATCGCCTTTTTATGATTCTGTCACTTGCACGCAAAATATATCAAATGTCATAACCACACAGGTGCAGTCTATGAAATGTATTTGAATGACAAAGATAAAAATACATTGCACGAAATTCTTCCCACTCTGCAAGCGCGCTTTAATATCGCGGATATGGCTAATTCATAAAAGAAACAATATATACATGGAATTATAAGTGTCCAAAACTTACTCCATAGTCATATCCACCGAACATCTAAACAATAAACATGTACAATGACAATAAGTTATAAAATCGTATTTTATTATAATACGAATTAAAGAGATGTAAAGGAATGCAATTGGACCTTAGGACTTCATCTGTCAATTTGCTTACTCACTATAAATTGACATGACACGATAAGTAAAAGACTAGACTGATAATAGAAACCATAAAAAATATCATAAGTAACCATCACACAATTGAAGCTATGCTGAAATTATCAGCACTATTAAAACTGCAATGTTTGCAACTGCAACTTGGTATTAGTATTATAGATTATTTCATATAAAGAGAGGCTTAGGACTAATGATGATCATTAATAATGCGAACGATGAATGTCACGATGTGATAATGATCTTAATAATTATTTGAAACTGACAATATTTATATTCTTAAAATTGTAAGCCTAATTTATTCAAGAGCATTGTACAATCCTAGTAATATATTATAATATACTATAATATTGTATAATGTAAGAAAAACTGGCCCAGAATTTCTGACCGGTTCTTCCTTGAAAATATTCACAATTAATCATAAAGTTTTTGACACCCTAAGTATTTTATAAAAGTATTAACGATATATTTTATCTTTTTTATAATCACTCATGAATTTAATCTTTAGAATATGAATTCTGTGTACAAAATTTATAATAGTAAGTATATATGATATTATATATTAAATATAGTAAAAGTGATAGTGAAGTTTGGGTTAATTGGTCATAAATTGAAATTATAAAATATATTACTTAAAAGTAAAAATTATAACTTCAGAGCTACAACACCACTACTAATAGATGTAGAAGCATGGTAACACTAATCGGTTGGCTCTACTGGGGAGAATCACACCTTCACGGAATATCAGCGTCAAGTGGTAGTTCTTTACTATGTTACCACGTGTCGTACAATTAGTGCATTGATCCTGAGGACCAATTCCTTTCCCCTTCGTTTATTTCTTTCTCTCCCTCCCATTACTTCCTTCTTCCCCTCCCATTACTTCCTACTTCCATTATTTATATCCTGAAGGTAAGGTAGGGGCGAAACGTCTTCATAGCTCTTATTATTGTAGATGCTCATGGGCGGTGGTGGTTGCTTAAAATCAACAACTGACCCGTTTGCTCGTTTCTCTTAGATTAAGATCTGAGTTTGAGTTGATTTGTATCTGCAAGCAAGAAGCAACGTAGTCATACCGATCTGACTATGTTGGTTCTTGCTGAAAACCAGCACCAGGTGCTCCAATAGAGTGTTTGGTATACGCATAGCAAGAATCATTTTGTGACCATTTATAGATTTAAATTATTTTCTTTTCATTTATATGATGTAATATTATTTGTTTTAATTTTTTATAGGTTATTGTAAAAAAAAGTGTCATAAATAAAGGTTTCTAATTCTATTAGCTTACCCCAGGATTGGCGTTATATATGAGCGGAAGCATTTCTCGTATCTGGTTATCGTTTATGTTGGGCATGTCCTTGCGCAACATAGCTCCAAGTGCGGCATATGCCAGTTGTTGCTGTTGTTGAGCCAACAGCCCTGGTACTGTAAAAACAAAAACATTTTATAGCGCACATATTGTCCTGTTGGACACGGCGGATTGAAGAAATATACAGTCGACTCTCGATAATTAGAAGTTGACGGGACCTTTCTAATACTTCAAATTACTAAAAGTTCGAAAAGTTGAGAGATTTGTATTACAAAAAGTAATACAAACCTCTCAATAATCATTTATTGAAAAGTTAGAATATAGTATTTATTGATTTAAGTAGTTTTTATTGAAGAAACCAATTACATACATATTTTACACACAGATTATAATTAACACGATTAGATATGTACAGTACCACTCATAAGTATTTGGCCACCTGCACTTTTATTGAAATTACAAACAATACATCTTTAAAAATAATTTTATTAGGTTTCATTGTTTGTCTCTCACTGCAAAATACTTTTCTACAGTAAAAAGGTAAACAGCTTATTGTTATTTGCCGACTCCTGGTCATAAATCCAACATAGTGTAATTGTCGGAATTTCTTCGAAGTTAATCTTGAAGTGGTGGTTTTGTTTGAATTAAGTTATTGAGAAATAAACAAAACTAAAATGTACTAGAAATATTGTTACGTTAGTTATCTGATGTCCTTTGACCAGAAAACACACTCTCCGTTTATCAACACTTAAAGTCTAGTAACATTTGTTTTTCACTTCGGAGTTTTGTTTTTTGAAGAAAATGGGTTTAACTAAGGAACACTCTTAAGAGATCAGAAGCATAATAATCGGCCTTTATAAATCCGGCAAAAGTATGTATGATATCTTAAATATTGTTAATAAGTAGTTCAAATGATTATAAAGTAATTTCACTCATTCAAACTTTTACAAAATGTATTTTACTGAGAGGTCAAGTACTTTTGGGCGGTAGTGTACATATTAAACAAAGCAAATCGCATAGGCCTACATGTATGTTTGTGTATAGTTTCAACATGTCCATATTTCGATTTGTCGAGTGTTTGCGTGAAGGAATTTCGAATTGTTTTTGATAATTACGGATTGTTTTTTCTTCGAAGTACCGAGTGTACAAAACACCATTCAATTTATTTGATTTAATGAGAGTTTTGCAAGGGACCCAATAATTACTTCGAATTATAGATAAGTGTGAATTATCGACGGTCTGAATTATCAAGAGTCGACTGTATGTCTACACTCGGAATAAAATACCTGTAAGCTATACGTACAGTTCGATTCTCGCATATATATACAATAGCACCCGCGACTATTGGCCGTGAAAGTGATAGTTTCGCTACTGGGCCATTTAGGCGTTATACATAACCGAAAATATAATTAATATTACCTTGTAGTGGACTCCACAATTAAGTAGAAAATATTCAACAAGAATAGTTCTAAGTAAATAACAGCATTACCCTACAGGTCCGTGAGAAAGCCGCGGTCATAAAGTTATAAAACGAATTACTTTACAACCCTCTAAGGTTGAGAGTTGCTGACGGCCGATTTCCGGTAAGATTTAGCTTCCTCGTAAATCCACTTCTTCCAGTAAAACACAATTATTTTTCTATTTTGTTTGCTTATCGTGGATCATAGTAAAAATTCTGACTGTCCACATAATAGACATCCTCCACATATAAATACTATATTAATATGTCATATGTATGAGAATTGTGCTGACCCATGCCATTGTGCAGTTGCCACGCAGGTGGGAACGGTGCCGGAGGTGGACGGTTCTTTTCATTTTCAAAGTCCTCCCAGGCGGCTTTGCGTTCCTCTTCACTAAGTGTTTCCTCTTCCTTATTCTCGAGTAGTGAATCATGCTCATGGTACTTGTAAATCTGTAATCAGCATACACAACTACAGTGAGTGCTCCTCAATCAGGAATTCCTTATTGGCGTTCTCACCATTCATGGGTTAAAAATTACGATACAGTTCTTATATTCGCTACTAAAAATGTCTTTATTCGTGGATCTATTCAGTACAGTAATCCTTCTATAATGCGATAGATTGATTCTGCGTTATAAGAGGTTTCACTGTATATATAATGAATGTTCCTAAAATTCAAAACTAGGAATAAAATCTTAATAAAATAATTTAATTTTATTAGAACGCTAACGAAACAAAGTTGATTATAAACTGTCAAATCATTATAAATTTCACGCAAAAATATATGACTTGGGATATCCCCGCGTTGTACGAGGGACATGAAATCGCGTTATTGGATTATTGTATATTAAAAGCTTTTTGAAAAGAATCCACTGCTTTGACGTGCTGAGCCGGCTCTTATTAAAAAATTTAACCAAATGGACTAAAACCAAATGTTCCATCGTTATAAACGCCACCGTCGCCGTTGAATCGAGGTATTAAAGCTTGTGAGAAAGAGATAAAGTAACCTGTGCGTCGTGTTCTCGCAGCATCTCAGCAAAAAGACGGTCCTTGGGTAGCGGGGGCAGGGGGCGGGGTGTCGGCGGGCGGGGTTCAAACTTATACAACTCAGCGAGGTCGTTCTCTGCGTAGTGCCGATCGATCTGCTGTTCGTCGATCACTCGTTTCGATATTGCCTGCTTCGTCACTTGGCGCTCATAAATTTTTTCTTCCATTGTACCCTGTAGATAGATAGATAAGATATATATTCTTATTTTCTATAGATATTCTTTATTATATTTCTATAGATAGATATTCTTTATTATATTTCTATAGATAGATATTCTTTATTGTACATAAAAACCAAAGTTAAACAATTATTAATTGCAATATTATATACAAATGGCGGTCTTATCGCTAATAGCGATTTATTCCAGAAAATCATAGGATGGACAGTGTAAAAAAGATAATTTGATGTAGGTTGGCGATAATACATTATCGTAAGAATGATAGATTTTTTTTTAATAATAAAGTTAATAGCCACAAGCAAAAATATAAATATAAGTTAACCGTAAATATAAAAACGAGACGCTATAGAGGGATAATGTTCGAACAAACATTGGTCGGGGGATCAAGGCGCTACCACAGGGTATAAAATTTTCGGCCTAACTCAAAAAATATTGTTCGACCAACAATTTTAAAGTTTAGTCTGAGTCTGGTGGCACGAGGTACGATAAGTATGCAATGGCCAAGGAGAATTTCAGGAAAAATATTTAGGCCGAGAAACCTCATCGTCTTCGAGAAACTTAATCAAAGCACGCCTGATCAGAAAGAGATAGGATGGTTCTCTCTTGAAAGTATGTCGGGGGGAAGTAGCAATTGGGTAAGATGGCGGAAAATCGGATTTGGCCCAAAACAAGATGGCCGCCAAACAAGCCGAAAATGGTCATTTATAAATCTATATCGCTAAAAGTTGGCATCGGGGAGTTTATGGCCTTGACATTCTGTATGTTTAAAATTTGTCCCCGAGCCTTGCTTCTCATTTTTCATACAACACATTTGTCAACGGCACACGAAAACCAAACGAGATAATGAGGTACTGCTAGAACAAACATTGATCAAGGACGTAAGGCACTACTACACGGTGAAAAATTTTCGGAAAACAAGAAGGCCGCCTTACAAGCCGAAAATAGCAACAGATGAATCTATAGCGACTCTTGAGATAAGAGGGGTAAGACAGATTTAATAAAATAGAAGAGAGAGTATGTGAGCAATTTAGCGAACACGAATGGAGAGCCACTTGGGCTTAGCTTAGCTTAGTAATCCAAATATAAAACCTTATACAGAAGTTTTGAAGGCGCTCATGTTTGTCAAGTTGTACCTCTGTAAGATTAAGATAGTAGACATAAGCATTATCTAGGATTGCAAGAAGTGTTTATGCTAAGACAGTCGTGGTTGCAGTGGGAAGAAAACTTCGCATATACATAATGAATCAATGACTTATTCTAAATTTTCAATAAATTATTACTACACCACTACCAATACAAACGGAAACCGTACAGACCATAGCGAGGAACCTGTATATGTAACAAGGTTTCTTCTGTCCGAAGCGGTAAACGCGGAAGATGCTTTGCACGTCGTGGGAAGGATTCCACGAGACGTCGAATATAACGACACGGTTCGCCGCCACCAAGTTGATTCCCAGCCCTCCCGCGCGCGTGGATATTAAAAATAATCTGCAATGTTACTTGTACTTTATACATTTAAAAATGTAGATAACATTAATATTTTTAGATTTAATGTCACTTAAACATAACCGAACGGAACGTTCTCATGCATATATGCGAGACAAAGTTTGATCTACACATGTAGAATAATGTTTTTTACATTTTTATTTATTTTTATTTATACGTGTTTAGAATAACCATATCATAATTTTTTCTCATGTTAAATTAAAATAAATAAAAATTCCATACCTAGCTCTAGGATTGTCTTCTCTATTAAAATTTTTACACCAAATCGATCTATTCTCGCATGATGTTGAGCCATCGAGACGGAAATAATCAATGCCAGGTGACCAAGACCCTGTAAAAAATGGCAGCGAAAATAATCATCTGTTATTGTAACATAAATTATTATTGTTAATAATAAAATTACTTAATATTTAAATATTTATAATATTTAAATATTTAAATTAATAAATATTTAAGTTCAGAATAAAATAAAGTAAAATAAAAGAAAGAAGCTTAAATGAATTACAGGGTTTTTATTAACAATAATATTACACACAAAGATCAACATCAACAGAGTGTAATTTTCAATTTATGGTTGCGTTAACATTCCAATCATTTTCCTTACCGACATGTCCGCCAAGCTTCTCATCAATGCGGCCTTCTTGTGTTGCCTCGTCTACTTTACCCAAGAAATGTTCAATAAGGTCCAAAGAATACAGTGACTGAGAAAATACCAATCTGTAAAAGAAAAAATGGGTCGCACTTAATTATTCTTTTATTCATTTTATTGCATATAAAGTAAAAAGACGACATTAAAAGCTGTGCGATTTCAAAAAGGTTAACTTCAAGAAAAAATTGGTTTTTGCATTTTGCAACTTTACATTTCTACTACAAATAGTTATATACACGGTTATAATGCAAAATATTTGACCTTATTTTAAAATGTCTTGTTTTTAAAGTGCCTTTTCCTTTACGAAGTTAGCTACTTCTAAATTTTTTGACATAAAGGCTTACAATTAAGTTAAGTTGAAAACATGCTCGGCGCGTACGAAAATTTCTACTAGGGCAAAACGGAAGGCGCAGAAAATTAAGTAACGTTTACTTGTTATTAATGATTACGAACAAATTATTTTTCAATGAATTTTCTCATTATATCTTTCATTATTTTCCTCGACATGTTTACTAATGTCGAAATTTTACATTCATACATAACGTGTTTACATTTTCGTGATTTCTATTTCCTACATTTAATTTATTACAATATCAGAATTATCAATCTGCATGACAAATAAAATGACATTTATCAGTCACAGATAATGTTCAGATAGTTGTAGTAATATTGTATAAACGGTCAACCGGCAGGTTTGTGTTTGTTCAATCTGTAGTTCAGTTTGCAGTTTGATCTACGCTACCCATATCTGATAATGTTCGTGAAACGCTATTTAAACCATAACTTCCATATCCTCATGGCCCTTTTAAATTCAGAAATAATATTTTATCTCCCTACCAATCTGGATTTTGTAAAGCCATAGCACAACAACGGCTCTAATTAAAATTTTAGAAGATATTAGAGAGGGCATGGAAAATTTTAACTTACTGTTCTCGTTTAAACAAATTTTTCTAACGCATATTTATATATATTCACGCATATCCCCCGCAGGGGTTGGCAGAGACCACAGAGCTCCATCCGCTACCATTCATCGCAGCGAAACGGCTTCGTCGTTTTAATAGATTTTTCCAGCGCATTTAACGTTGTAGATCACAATATATTGCTTGAACTTCTCAATCATCTTAATATTGACCCTTCAGCCCAGGAATTCTTTACTTCTTATCTTCGGGGGCAACGGCAGGCTGTGCGCATTAACCAAAATATATCTAGTTGGTATAAGCTTCCTGCCGGCGTTTCTCAAGGCGGTATCTTGTCTCCTTTATTATTTTCCTTATTTATCAATATAATCACTTCAAATCTCAAATGTTCTTACCATCTTTATGCCGATGACTAACAGTTTTATGCACAAGCGGGCCCTATCTAATGTTTGCAGTCCCACAGCCTAACTGAATTCAAATCTCCAACACATATCTGTATGGTTTACTACGTATAGAATCAGTGTTAACGCGTCCAAATGTCAAGCAATTGTTCTGCGAAGTTCCAGAAAATCGACTATAACTTTGCGATTACTGTATCGGTTCAAAGATTTTCTCCCTTCTGCCACTAAGGTTTTAATTCTTACCTAAATTGATTATGCTGATGTGCATTACTCTGATTTATCTCAAGATCATCTTAACGTATTGGATCGTCTTCTAAATAATTGAATCAGATACATCGATGGTCTACGCAAATATAAACATGTATCTAACTCGACCTCAGCTTAACTGGCTGCCTATTCGCCAACGCAAAGATGTTAAAATACTCCGCACCCTTTTCACAATTTTAAAGGATCCTTGTTGTTGAGAATAAAAAAGAACAAACAAGGGGGCAAAAGCATTGGCCCTTCAAATCCTTACACTAACCGTATTAATCGCTATAAGACAGTAAGTAACACGCTACCACTTGATGTCGATATTTTAATACACAGTCTACAAATATGGTATTTTTAATAGTAAGTCGTGGTATACTCACAGCTTATCGCCAATAGTTTCACACTGACGCAGTATGTCGAACAGTAATACTAGCTTGTGCGAGTTACGCATATCTTCCAACTCTTCATCGGAAACCAGCTTTACCCACCATTCCGTGGGATTTTCGTATTTTGTCTCCAATGTCTCCACCATCGGTTTCTCCTCTTCATCTAAGTCAACTGAACAATTTTCATAAATATTTAACTATCCATCGATAATTGTTATGTTTATTAACCCTACGATTTACATTCAAAAGTTTTGGGCCGAAACGTAAACAAGCTCGCGCAGCCTTCGAGCCATTTGCAAAACTTGTGTAATACGCTGCCATACGGGCCATTCGTAAATATTACGGGTATCACAGCTGCACGCGAAGCATTGAGCTCATTTTTCAAAACATATTGACCCAACAGCATCAAAATTAAGTCCGCAAAACCTTGTAAAGTGAACAAAAAAGACGTAGAAAAACAACGTGGGAGTGTAAAAAGTGCAAAGTTCCCTTACATCTACCAGAACGTTTTGAATTTTATCACACCCATTGCAGGTTATTAATATTGTCTAATTTATGTTTAAATAAACTTTTTGTAGTAATTCCATCTACCACAATTATTGCAAACGGTTGTAATTACTTATCAAATATTTCACAAATATTAATAATTTTAAAAGGGCTAATATTTATATTTATATACATTTCTTAAGTAATATTTTTAAACCCAATACGCTTATCCAAAGTGGATTTGTGGGGTACATATGTTTAAATAGAAGTAATTAAAAGATAATGTTATATATTTATATAACATTATCTTTACTATACCTGGGTTAGCTCTAGTGCCCCGTCGTGTAGTAATTTTTCTGTCTTTGCTTCTCCCTTTCTTGATGATTTTCTTTTTCTTGCTTTTCTTTCGACTGTCATTGCTCGCGTCTGAATATTCATCAGAAGATTCATCCGTTGTAGATTCCTACAACAATAAAATATGAGGACAAATTATTAGGGTTAATAAACATAACAATTATCGATGGATAGTTAAATATTTATGAAAATTGTTCAGTTGACTTAGATGAAGAGGAGAAACCGATGGTGGAGACATTGGAGACAAAATACGAAAATCCCACGGAATGGTGGGTAAAGCTGGTTTCCGATGAAGAGTTGGAAGATATGCGTAACTCGCACAAGCTAGTATTACTGTTCGACATACTGCGTCAGTGTGAAACTATTGGCGATAAGCTGTGAGTATACCACGACTTACTATTAAAAATACCATATTTGTAGACTGTGTATTAAAATATCGACATCAAGTGGTAGCGTGTTACTTACTGTCTTATAGCGATTAATACGGTTAGTGTAAGGATTTGAAGGGCCAATGCTTTTGCCCCCTTGTTTGTTCTTTTTTATTCTCAACAACAAGGATCCTTTAAAATTGTGAAAAGGGTGCGGAGTATTTTAACATCTTTGCGTTGGCGAATAGGCAGCCAGTTAAGCTGAGGTCGAGTTAGATACATGTTTATATTTGCGTAGACCATCGATGTATCTGATTCAATTATTTAGAAGACGATCCAATACGTTAAGATGATCTTGAGATAAATCAGAGTAATGCACATCAGCATAATCAATTTAGGTAAGAATTAAAACCTTAGTGGCAGAAGGGAGAAAATCTTTGAACCGATACAGTAATCGCAAAGTTATAGTCGATTTTCTGGAACTTCGCAGAACAATTGCTTGACATTTGGACGCGTTAACACTGATTCTATACGTAGTAAACCATACAGATATGTGTTGGAGATTTGAATTCAGTTAGGCTGTGGGACTGCAAACATTAGATAGGGCCCGCTTGTGCATAAAACTGTTAGTCATCGGCATAAAGATGGTAAGAACATTTGAGATTTGAAGTGATTATATTGATAAATAAGGAAAATAATAAAGGAGACAAGATACCGCCTTGAGAAACGCCGGCAGGAAGCTTATACCAACTAGATATATTTTGGTTAATGCGCACAGCCTGCCGTTGCCCCCGAAGATAAGAAGTAAAGAATTCCTGGGCTGAAGGGTCAATATTAAGATGATTGAGAAGTTCAAGCAATATATTGTGATCTACAACGTTAAATGCGCTGGAAAAATCTATTAAAACGACGAAGCCGTTTCGCTGCGATGAATGGTAGCGGATGGAGCTCTGTGGTCTCTGCCAACCCCTGCGGGGGATATGCGTGAATATATATAAATATGCGTTAGAAAAATTTGTTTAAACGAGAACAGTAAGTTAAAATTTTCCATGCCCTCTCTAATATCTTCTAAAATTTTAATTAGAGCCGTTGTTGTGCTATGGCTTTACAAAATCCAGATTGGTAGGGAGATAAAATATTATTTCTGAATTTAAAAGGGCCATGAGGATATGGAAGTTATGGTTTAAATAGCGTTTCACGAACATTATCAGATATGGGTAGCGTAGATCAAACTGCAAACTGAACTACAGATTGAACAAACACAAACCTGCCGGTTGACCGTTTATACAATATTACTACAACTATCTGAACATTATCTGTGACTGATAAATGTCATTTTATTTGTCATGCAGATTGATAATTCTGATATTGTAATAAATTAAATGTAGGAAATAGAAATCACGAAAATGTAAACACGTTATGTATGAATGTAAAATTTCGACATTAGTAAACATGTCGAGGAAAATAATGAAAGATATAATGAGAAAATTCATTGAAAAATAATTTGTTCGTAATCATTAATAACAAGTAAACGTTACTTAATTTTCTGCGCCTTCCGTTTTGCCCTAGTAGAAATTTTCGTACGCGCCGAGCATGTTTTCAACTTAACTTAATTGTAAGCCTTTATGTCAAAAAATTTAGAAGTAGCTAACTTCGTAAAGGAAAAGGCACTTTAAAAACAAGACATTTTAAAATAAGGTCAAATATTTTGCATTATAACCGTGTATATAACTATTTGTAGTAGAAATGTAAAGTTGCAAAATGCAAAAACCAATTTTTTCTTGAAGTTAACCTTTTTGAAATCGCACAGCTTTTAATGTCGTCTTTTTACTTTATATGCAATAAAATGAATAAAAGAATAATTAAGTGCGACCCATTTTTTCTTTTACAGATTGGTATTTTCTCAGTCACTGTATTCTTTGGACCTTATTGAACATTTCTTGGGTAAAGTAGACGAGGCAACACAAGAAGGCCGCATTGATGAGAAGCTTGGCGGACATGTCGGTAAGGAAAATGATTGGAATGTTAACGCAACCATAAATTGAAAATTACACTCTGTTGATGTTGATCTTTGTGTGTAATATTATTGTTAATAAAAACCCTGTAATTCATTTAAGCTTCTTTCTTTTATTTTACTTTATTTTATTCTGAACTTAAATATTTATTAATTTAAATATTTAAATATTATAAATATTTAAATATTAAGTAATTTTATTATTAACAATAATAATTTATGTTACAATAACAGATGATTATTTTCGCTGCCATTTTTTACAGGGTCTTGGTCACCTGGCATTGATTATTTCCGTCTCGATGGCTCAACATCATGCGAGAATAGATCGATTTGGTGTAAAAATTTTAATAGAGAAGACAATCCTAGAGCTAGGTATGGAATTTTTATTTATTTTAATTTAACATGAGAAAAAATTATGATATGGTTATTCTAAACACGTATAAATAAAAATAAATAAAAATGTAAAAAACATTATTCTACATGTGTAGATCAAACTTTGTCTCGCATATATGCATGAGAACGTTCCGTTCGGTTATGTTTAAGTGACATTAAATCTAAAAATATTAATGTTATCTACATTTTTAAATGTATAAAGTACAAGTAACATTGCAGATTATTTTTAATATCCACGCGCGCGGGAGGGCTGGGAATCAACTTGGTGGCGGCGAACCGTGTCGTTATATTCGACGTCTCGTGGAATCCTTCCCACGACGTGCAAAGCATCTTCCGCGTTTACCGCTTCGGACAGAAGAAACCTTGTTACATATACAGGTTCCTCGCTATGGTCTGTACGGTTTCCGTTTGTATTGGTAGTGGTGTAGTAATAATTTATTGAAAATTTAGAATAAGTCATTGATTCATTATGTATATGCGAAGTTTTCTTCCCACTGCAACCACGACTGTCTTAGCATAAACACTTCTTGCAATCCTAGATAATGCTTATGTCTACTATCTTAATCTTACAGAGGTACAACTTGACAAACATGAGCGCCTTCAAAACTTCTGTATAAGGTTTTATATTTGGATTACTAAGCTAAGCTAAGCCCAAGTGGCTCTCCATTCGTGTTCGCTAAATTGCTCACATACTCTCTCTTCTATTTTATTAAATCTGTCTTACCCCTCTTATCTCAAGAGTCGCTATAGATTCATCTGTTGCTATTTTCGGCTTGTAAGGCGGCCTTCTTGTTTTCCGAAAATTTTTCACCGTGTAGTAGTGCCTTACGTCCTTGATCAATGTTTGTTCTAGCAGTACCTCATTATCTCGTTTGGTTTTCGTGTGCCGTTGACAAATGTGTTGTATGAAAAATGAGAAGCAAGGCTCGGGGACAAATTTTAAACATACAGAATGTCAAGGCCATAAACTCCCCGATGCCAACTTTTAGCGATATAGATTTATAAATGACCATTTTCGGCTTGTTTGGCGGCCATCTTGTTTTGGGCCAAATCCGATTTTCCGCCATCTTACCCAATTGCTACTTCCCCCCGACATACTTTCAAGAGAGAACCATCCTATCTCTTTCTGATCAGGCGTGCTTTGATTAAGTTTCTCGAAGACGATGAGGTTTCTCGGCCTAAATATTTTTCCTGAAATTCTCCTTGGCCATTGCATACTTATCGTACCTCGTGCCACCAGACTCAGACTAAACTTTAAAATTGTTGGTCGAACAATATTTTTTGAGTTAGGCCGAAAATTTTATACCCTGTGGTAGCGCCTTGATCCCCCGACCAATGTTTGTTCGAACATTATCCCTCTATAGCGTCTCGTTTTTATATTTACGGTTAACTTATATTTATATTTTTGCTTGTGGCTATTAACTTTATTATTAAAAAAAAATCTATCATTCTTACGATAATGTATTATCGCCAACCTACATCAAATTATCTTTTTT
Organism: Baronia brevicornis; assembly: GCA_031353405.1. Classification (NCBI taxonomy): domain Eukaryota; kingdom Metazoa; phylum Arthropoda; class Insecta; order Lepidoptera; family Papilionidae; genus Baronia; species Baronia brevicornis. Next base: position 90,991 of record JASFAT010002897.1, read on the forward strand.
ACACTGTCCATCCTATGATTTTCTGGAATAAATCGCTATTAGCGATAAGACCGCCATTTGTATATAATATTGCAATTAATAATTGTTTAACTTTGGTTTTTATGTACAATAAAGAATATCTATCTATAGAAATATAATAAAGAATATCTATCTATAGAAATATAATAAAGAATATCTATAGAAAATAAGAATATATATCTTATCTATCTATCTACAGGGTACAATGGAAGAAAAAATTTATGAGCGCCAAGTGACGAAGCAGGCAATATCGAAACGAGTGATCGACGAACAGCAGATCGATCGGCACTACGCAGAGAACGACCTCGCTGAGTTGTATAAGTTTGAACCCCGCCCGCCGACACCCCGCCCCCTGCCCCCGCTACCCAAGGACCGTCTTTTTGCTGAGATGCTGCGAGAACACGACGCACAGGTTACTTTATCTCTTTCTCACAAGCTTTAATACCTCGATTCAACGGCGACGGTGGCGTTTATAACGATGGAACATTTGGTTTTAGTCCATTTGGTTAAATTTTTTAATAAGAGCCGGCTCAGCACGTCAAAGCAGTGGATTCTTTTCAAAAAGCTTTTAATATACAATAATCCAATAACGCGATTTCATGTCCCTCGTACAACGCGGGGATATCCCAAGTCATATATTTTTGCGTGAAATTTATAATGATTTGACAGTTTATAATCAACTTTGTTTCGTTAGCGTTCTAATAAAATTAAATTATTTTATTAAGATTTTATTCCTAGTTTTGAATTTTAGGAACATTCATTATATATACAGTGAAACCTCTTATAACGCAGAATCAATCTATCGCATTATAGAAGGATTACTGTACTGAATAGATCCACGAATAAAGACATTTTTAGTAGCGAATATAAGAACTGTATCGTAATTTTTAACCCATGAATGGTGAGAACGCCAATAAGGAATTCCTGATTGAGGAGCACTCACTGTAGTTGTGTATGCTGATTACAGATTTACAAGTACCATGAGCATGATTCACTACTCGAGAATAAGGAAGAGGAAACACTTAGTGAAGAGGAACGCAAAGCCGCCTGGGAGGACTTTGAAAATGAAAAGAACCGTCCACCTCCGGCACCGTTCCCACCTGCGTGGCAACTGCACAATGGCATGGGTCAGCACAATTCTCATACATATGACATATTAATATAGTATTTATATGTGGAGGATGTCTATTATGTGGACAGTCAGAATTTTTACTATGATCCACGATAAGCAAACAAAATAGAAAAATAATTGTGTTTTACTGGAAGAAGTGGATTTACGAGGAAGCTAAATCTTACCGGAAATCGGCCGTCAGCAACTCTCAACCTTAGAGGGTTGTAAAGTAATTCGTTTTATAACTTTATGACCGCGGCTTTCTCACGGACCTGTAGGGTAATGCTGTTATTTACTTAGAACTATTCTTGTTGAATATTTTCTACTTAATTGTGGAGTCCACTACAAGGTAATATTAATTATATTTTCGGTTATGTATAACGCCTAAATGGCCCAGTAGCGAAACTATCACTTTCACGGCCAATAGTCGCGGGTGCTATTGTATATATATGCGAGAATCGAACTGTACGTATAGCTTACAGGTATTTTATTCCGAGTGTAGACATACAGTCGACTCTTGATAATTCAGACCGTCGATAATTCACACTTATCTATAATTCGAAGTAATTATTGGGTCCCTTGCAAAACTCTCATTAAATCAAATAAATTGAATGGTGTTTTGTACACTCGGTACTTCGAAGAAAAAACAATCCGTAATTATCAAAAACAATTCGAAATTCCTTCACGCAAACACTCGACAAATCGAAATATGGACATGTTGAAACTATACACAAACATACATGTAGGCCTATGCGATTTGCTTTGTTTAATATGTACACTACCGCCCAAAAGTACTTGACCTCTCAGTAAAATACATTTTGTAAAAGTTTGAATGAGTGAAATTACTTTATAATCATTTGAACTACTTATTAACAATATTTAAGATATCATACATACTTTTGCCGGATTTATAAAGGCCGATTATTATGCTTCTGATCTCTTAAGAGTGTTCCTTAGTTAAACCCATTTTCTTCAAAAAACAAAACTCCGAAGTGAAAAACAAATGTTACTAGACTTTAAGTGTTGATAAACGGAGAGTGTGTTTTCTGGTCAAAGGACATCAGATAACTAACGTAACAATATTTCTAGTACATTTTA